>JZKD02S0556343.1:110952-125625 GCA_000966675.3 Picea glauca | reverse complement strand
TGGAGTTAGCTCCAGCGAAGGGATCTCCTCCATCTTCTTGACAAACTTAGACGTGGAAGGAGGCTTGGTTTTGGGTTTTCCCGAGCGAACTAACGCCTTGAATGCTTCCAACCGGGCATTTCCTATCTTGGCATTCGAACCTGAGGCCATGGCTGTCGACCTCCAGCACCAAGACACAACTATTACGCATGCAAAGTCGTTGGCTCATGCAAGGAGTCTTGATCGCGCCCCTGCAATGGAACGCTGGTCGGCTGCTCCCCACGAAAGGAACACTGGTCGGCTGCTCGCGTTCGCGCCCCTGAATGCTTGGTCGGAGTCTCTGTATGCTAAGTCGCGCCCCTGCAAACCAATGGAGCTCTCATCGGCTGCTCCCCACGGATTTCCTCTCACCTGCATACGAAAAACGCGCCCCTGAATGCTTGGTCGGAGTCTCTGTATGCTAAGTTGCGCCCCTGCAAACCAATGGAGCTCTGGTCGGCTGCTCCCCACAGATTCCTCTCACCTGCATACGAAAAACCAGAGCGGGCGGCTAGGGTTTAGACCCTAGCCGCGCTGAGCTCCTCTCGCCTCCTCTCGTCATACAAAAGAAGAGTATTAAATTTATCTTAATTTTAAATCTAATAAGTATTAAGAAAAATAAATTTAAAAATTACAAATTAAAATAAATTTATATAATTTATTTTATTATAATTTTTTATAGTTATTACAATCTAAACAAAAAATTGGTTCGAAAAAGTGTTTTTTTTTTTTTTTAATCTATCTATTAATAAGATAGATAATATAATATAATGGATATGTTATGTGTTCTATCATTTCTTATAAAGGGACTTAACAAAGCATTGAAAATTAAAAAAAAAAAAAAAACATAGTAGGTTTTAGATAGGGAGTTTCTAGAGTTTTTCTCAACATTAATAACATAGAAAAATATAAAAGAAAACCCAACAATATAACTTGGTATGACTTAGGTTAATATGGATTTATAACCTACAGTAATGTAGGTAGGAGTAGTGTCGCCTCCTTGATTGGTCATGGGAGCTTCCTTTATTTGCTTTGTATATGCTATTGTATTTTTTTATTCCTCTTCCTTTTCCATTGCAGTTTTCTATTTCATTTTATTCTTCACTTACTAATTCAGATTTCCATATAATATTGATTAAATTCTCATATTTATGGAGTTTGTTGAGAATTTCAATGTGTTAGATGTCCTTTATTTCCATATACAAAGAAATGAAAGTCTTTATGTCCCAATACAAATCCATTATATTTAGGTATTTAGTGTCTCGACATTTTGAAAATCTTGTGTTTAAAACCCATGAAATCATTTCCTCATTTACTTTTTCACTAGATGTCAGTTTTCATTTCTCCCTTACCCTACTTTCTATTTCTTCCACTTCTTACTTGTCCATTGTAATAAACCTACGGTTACATGCTCCTATAGCTACCAGTGCATAAGACATCTTAGACCCATTCTTTGAGGATCTCATCCTTGGATCTAAGGTCACTTTACATTTTCTCAACCTCCCGTTACATATCCCTTGGTGAGTTTCTCTTCGCCTAAAGTCTTTGTTGCTCACCATCATGGATTCCAAGTAGAAAATCCATAAGCTTCAATACTAGAATCCTATAGAATAATAACTAACAAATAGATAAATAACTTTAGATTCAAATACCCATATCTTTACTAATGTGATGAATCTCACTTCTGCTTTTGAATGCCCATTCTCCAATCTAAATCCATCATGAATGTACCTGTAATGCCACAATGAACTAGGTTAACTTCTATACTTTGTTGGGATGGTGACTATCAAAGTATAAACATAGAAACTATGTCATGATGACTCAAAGCCTCTTCCTTTTCTCCTCCCCATATGCAACCATGCCAAATGTAACATCCACATGTTGTTCCATTAACACACCACCTTATTTTCTTCGTATCTGCCTAACACATGTAACATCCATATGTTCCTCCATTGACACAGAACTTTATTGTCTTCATATCTCCCTAACAACCTATTAAAAGGAATTTTGTTTATTAACATTATAAATGTAATACATGCAAACAAACAAATTTAATTGTGTGCTTGTTCCAACATTTCTTTTTACATCTTCAACAACAATTGATCGTTAATATATCTATGCTAGAAGCTTGAAAACGCCTATTATATAATTACTATATTCATGTTGCTAATCATGGAAATTGAAAGCGCAGTTGAATTCTACCCAAGTGCTATTTAACTTTGTATAAATAGAATTTAGGAAATTAAAGGGATACACGTCAAATGGGAAATCTAACTAGATAGTAAATGACAACCAGACAATGGAGGCATATTTCGCTAAGTTATCGCAATATTTGGCTCATGTACAAATGTAACTAGATCGCTACCAACTAATAATGTCCAATATAAGTTAGCATCTGATAAGTATGAACAAAGAAGAAATCAATATTTCCAAGTCCGTCTCTCCATGGAAGGCTTTGTGCTTTCTTGCACAAAGCATCTTCAACGGTTCGATCTCTTGTCTGTATGTTGAACCTTTTCAACTGTTCAAAATATTTATGTTTCTACCCGTTGGATGCTTGTTCTCCATTTAAACCCAACTTCAATTCGAACCTGGCCACAATTTGAGAAATGGCTTTCCGAATAGCTTTTGTGTGTATTATTTTGCTTTGGCCTTTGCCCCTTTTTACTGGTTATTTGCTTTCTGTATTTTCCTTTTCATTGGACTCTTGTTTGTGTTTCTATGGTGCGTTGGCGCATTGTTGTTTCCTTTTTTTTTTCTCTTTGAAATTTCTGTTTCTGAGTTTTGCATTTTGTTTTTCTGGCTACCTGCCTTCAATCCCGTGTTTATTATCTGGTTTTGTATGATGCAAAAGAGCGAGCATGTATACAGATGGATTTATTTAGTGTTTTCTATTTTTCTCTGGCTAATTGAAGGTCTGCAATCCGACATGTAGTTTGAGTGATTCTTGAGGAGCCCAGCTAAAAGCCCATTTATTATAAATAAGGGTTTGTGGAATTTAAGGGCTTCAAATTTGTATACATCACAACTATACTTATAACAGGTTAAATGTTATACGAAATGATGATTTTTTTTTGGGAACATTTGCCCAAAATCCAGCGAGAAATTGTTAGATTCGTAGATTTGAGTGATTATCTCTGTATAATCCGAGTGCTTTAGGGGTTTTTCAGCATGATGAATCCATTTCTTCATTCATAAATTAATTTTGAACAACAAAAAATAGTGATTCTTATAAATTTATATTGTTTGAATCCGGCCAAAAAAGTCATTTCGTAGAACAACTAAACAACATTATTATAAATGATTGTTTTTTATTTTATTTATTTATTTATTTATTTTTATTTTTTTATAGAATCTCAGTTGAGATGTCGAATATAAATGTGTTGTTTATATCACTGATAGAGGATTGGTTTTGATAGTAGCTCAATTGAAATGTCGCTCCAGAGGATTGGTATTTGAATACAACTCTGAACTAATAAACATGAGAGTCATTTTACCAACTAGATTTATAGAAATGCTCTGCACTTATAGAATGATTTTGTACCACAAGCACATAAATGACTATTCATTTTTTCAGATTTTGCAGTTTAATTAGATAAATAGCCATAAGTTTTTTTAGATTTTGCATTTTAATTAGATTTATTGTTTTATACGCATCATGTGCACCACACACACATAAATAAGTATTCGTTTTTTCAGATTTTGCATTTTAATTAGATAAATAGCCATGAGTTTTTTCAGATTTTGCATTTTAATTAGATTTACTTTTTTATACGCATCATGTGCACCACAAGCACAAAAATATGGAGCCGAGCATGGTCAAGGGCGAGGGCGTGGACGAGGGACAGGGAGAGCGTGGGTGAGGGCTACCAGTCGTCTGTGGGTGAGTGTGGTCTTTGCGGAAGACGAAGAAATGGGACACAGCGGTGGCTACCTCCTGTTCAGGGCCGTGTTTTCTCCATGATTATGCCAAAAACCATGCTATAACTCCGGATGTGCGATGGGGTTTCATATGAGCGTTTGGTGAGGCTTCCGGGTTGTGTTGTAGTGGGTTTTTGTCATCTCGTTTGAATTTTTGGGCCCCCCATGACCTCTTCCTCCTTGGCTAGAAGAGGTTTTGGACCAGAGCTTTGAGGTCCACACTGGGGCATGTAGTGATCTGTTTAACACTTTGAGGTCCTATGGGGGCGTGCGGTGAAAAAAAACCTATCTAGACTCGACTAAAAATCACGAATTTTTTTGTGTTATCTTACATAGTGATTTAAATCATTCCTAAACACTAGATACCAGGGTATGACTTCATTAGAATGACTTTCACCACTTTGGAGGATTTATTGCTACTGGGAGTGAAAAACTCAAGGGAAATTAATAAGGCTGGTTAGGCCAGATTAATATCACGAGGATAAAAAACACTCAGTTAAAGGAACTCTCCTAATGAATAAATCCTAAGGTAACTAACCTAACTATGATCCATGTAAACCCATTACATTATTAACCCACGGAGGGGTGCGGAAATTATGTTTACAAAAATGTGTGTTGGAACAAAAAATTTGCCCTGTAGAACCAAATAGTCTTCGACTTGTTTGCATCTGATGATGCATATCTTCATGGTACATGGAGTTGACCCCCTAGTTGAATAGGTGGTCAAAATGACCTTTTCTAGAAAGACTTGCATGTGCAGTTGCGCAAGTCACTTCATTTGCTCAGTTACAGAGCATTACACCTTATTAGGGTCCACCTTTGTCTAGAGTTTATGGATAGGGGAGTATTGTGAGATGGACATATGGCCATCCTCCAAGACACTACCCTATTTTTCTGAAGTATTCTTGTGTTACTAATACAATATACTATGAAAGTTGTAGCACTTCCACTCATAATATGGAAAAATACAAGGCTTTAGATGCTCTAGTTGATAGATTAGGCAGAACCTCTTTCAGGATATTTGATAATTCACAAGCACAAAGTGGAGGAGGTCATGGAAGAGGTGGAGGATACAAAGGAGGTAGGATTCAAGACTAGTGGACATCTTGCTCGAGATTTCCCTCTTCCTAGACTACCTTGGTGTTCTCATTGTAGAATCGACACCCATGCTATAGAAGAATGTCCATAATTGATTGTGAAATGGGAAGCTAGGGCAAGACAAAAAGAAACAAAATTAGTAAACTCAAAACTCAGACCGACTAATGGAGAATCTAGGCATGCAATTAATGTTGACACAATAGGAAGAATTCGGATTGGACATATGTTAATAATGCAAGACCTCTAAAGATTCAAAAGGATTGGTAGGAGCACCGAAATTTGACCATGTATAGTATAAGGCATTTTTTCGAGATGCGTTTGAAATTTTCTATAACAAGTTTATACATGCTTCACCTAGAGTTGTGGGAAGATAGAAATAATGACTTTAAGGATCAATGGAGCACACCTAAAGTTGCGAAAAAATACTAGAAGGATGTTCTCGAGGTAATTAGAGGAAAGTTATTGATCTTTGATTCTAGTTATTTTTTAACATTTTGGATGATGAGTAGTTATTTAGGAAGTTGCAAACCTCACTTAAAAAGGTCACAGGATCTGAGGAAGAGGAGGTGGTTATATTTTAGCTAATCTTCATGAAAGGAAAAGAAACAGAGTGAAGAGAAGGAAGAGGAGAACTGAAAAAGAGTTCTGATTGGATGCTCAAATGGATGGAAATGATATTAAGAATGGGATGTTAGATCTTGGATCTAATGTCAACATTCTACCTAAGAAGTCTTGGGAAACTATTGGAAAACCAAAGTTAGTCTATTTGCCTAAACAATTGTGGTTGACAAATCAATACAAGATTTTTCCCATTGGAAGTTTAGAACTTAGAAGATGTAGTAGACTTGGCTAGTGTGAAAAAATTTTCATATTTTGAGGTTATAGAAATTATGGATGAGAAGGACTCTTGTTTGTCTTTGTTGGGGATTGATTAGGCCTTTGATAACTATGCTATCATAGATTTAAAGAAAGAAACCATGACTTTTGAAGCTGATGGTATGAGAGTAGTTCAACCCTTGGATATATATCAAGGGCCACAATACACTAAACCTATTGAGGATATCATGGAAAGAGATGTGTTAGATCAGATTATAACTTAACATTTGGAAAAAGAGAAGATGACATTAATTCTACAACAAATGGATCGGTTAGTTGGAGACAAATTCATTCTTTTTATAGTGACTTAGAGGAGGCTTTGTATGAATAGGAGAACCGAAGGCATGAGATACCATCTAGAAGATGTGCTATAGTCAAAATCAATTGTTGGATTGGAATCAAGTTGTGGGATCTACCTATGTATGATGGGACTGCAATCTTGGAAGATTTCTTGGATACAATGGAGTACATAGTTGGGGAAGAGAAGAGAGTACATGTTTTAGATGTGGCTTTGAGGGCCACCCTTGCTTGATGGTGGGTTACAGATAAATAAGACTTGTCTACTTGGAATGTAGTGCGACCAACAATGACAGATAGGTTTATTCCTCCCCCCAACTATGAATGTCAAGATATGTCTTTGAGTAAAGGTAAATATGTTGTGTTTTTAAAATTGTATAATGCAAAAAAAATCCCTTTATTCATGTAGAGAATTTCCCACAAAAGTGGGAAAGGGAAGGTTTGCAGCCTAAGTTTTGGGTTCACTAGTTCTTTCAAACACTTGGTCCCATGGTACTTACATGAAGAAGCTAGAAGGTAGACCAAAAATTGGGATGTACTGCAAACCCAATTTTTTGAGCACTTCTCTTTTATTGGAAAGACCTTTGAAGTAATTGTAGGGTTGAAACTTATTAAGTCATGTTTACTGATAAGGTGCAAAATAAACATTCTCTTGTCATTTGTCCTTATTATTAGGAAATTATTGCTTTTCAAGAACCTATTGGATAGTTGGACCTACCCCATGAGTTGTGGAATTTATCTTTTAGAGAATCTGAAGGGTCAAGAGAGCTTAAGGAAGGTGGCAGGGGAATAGCTAGTAAGCCCTATCATCAACCTTAAGTTGCAAAAAGTTAATATTGGGAGTGAAGAAAGACCTAAAATGGCCTCCATAGGATATTATTGGGATGAATAGACCATGTATTAAATTGAAACCTTGTTGAAGGAGTATGAAGATTTACATAGATGAAAGGTATCAAGTGAGAGTTAGGGGAAATGAATATAGAGTTGCATCCAAATGCCAAACCTGTTAAACATCGACTATATCATCTCAATGCAAAGTTAAAGAGAAGGTGAAGAAAGAGATTGGAAAAATGCTAGTTGCAAGATTGATATTTCCAGTGGATGAATTTGATTAGATTAGCCCTATTGTCATTTAGAACATGAAAACCTTTGATGATATCAGAGCTTCTATGGATTTGAGGAGCTTTAATACACATTGCGGAAGAAGACAAAAACAAGACAACTTTTATGATTGAGTGGGTTTATTTTGCATATAATGTAATGCCTTATGGGTTAAAGAATGCACCGATAATTTTTTCTTGGGTTATCATTGCAGCTTTTAGGGACTACATGCATAAGTTTTTGGAGGTATATATGGATGATTGGACTATATACAGTTTGTTAAAGGAACACATGGGTTGTTGCAGTTGATGTTTGACCGATGTAAGTAGGTCTAGATTTCCCTCGATTTAAAAAAAATGTATCTTTTGTGCAACATTTAGCACTCTCTTGGGACATGTTGTCTACAAGGAAGGAGTTTTGGTTGATCCTGCAAAGATAGTTATTATTGTGAATATGCCTGCCCCAACAAGTGTCAAACAACTATGTTCTACTTTAGGACATACTGGAAGCTACAAGAGATTCATTTTCAACAATGCATCGATCACCAAAACCTTTCGAGAAGTTATCGAAGATAGCTAAGATATTATTTTGGACCTTGGAGTGTGAGGCCGCCTTTAATATGCTCAAAGAAAAATTTGTAAGTGCTCCAATCTTGGTGTTTCCGAATTGGAAGGTAGAATTTTATGTACCTGTAGATACCTTTGAGATAGCATTAGGAACATTTCTTGCACTATTAGGGGAAGGAAATATGGATCACCTTGTGTATTTTGTAAATAAGAAACTTTCACATGTTGAACACAACTACACAACCATAAAATGTGAAGGACTTGCTATGGTTTATGCCCTACAAAAATTCAAGAACTATTTCTTAGGTGGGCACTTTAAATTCTATATAGACCATTCATCATTGAAATATTTGGTTAATAAACATGTTGTCGTCCTTATACACACTTGCAAACGTGATAAAATTCCAACTCACTTAGTGTGTCCTTGGAGGCACAATGCCTAGGTTCAAAGCCCATGCTGTCACTTTGGCTTGAACATCTTCCGTCTAGGCTTACTCCTAGGGAAGCCAAAGGGGGGTAGACCTTAGTTACTAGCTGTGATTTACGTGATGTTCTAGGAGTTGATTTTAGTTAGTTAAAGGTTGGGGGAAAGTCTAAGCTATGATGCAAAGGCAAAAAATGCAAGATGCAACGATTTACTTATGACAAGCAAGCCCTTTCCTAAGACAACTAAGACTAGTGCCTAAGATTGGGCAAAGGGGTCAACTAATGTTTGAGGAGGGTTGATTACAAAATGATTACAAAAGTTTACAAATAAGCACAACTACTCCACAACAAATCTAGATACAAATACTTATAACTGAAAAACGAAATGATAGATGATACAACAATTATGAAAAAGAGATATACAACAAGGTACAAAATTACAACAAGAAAGTCTAAGGGTTGCAAGATACAAAAGATACCAAAGACTTATTAACCATGTGCTTGTATGTGCAGGAAATTAAAGATATTTAAAGCATAAATATTATCAACACATCAAGCCAAGCATGCCCCAGTAGCACTTACTCTATTGGACTGTTTATCAATGGCAACCACAACACTCAAGACCGAAACAAGATAGTGCCTCCAAAGGGGATGTGCACCTCTTGAATGATCACACCATAAAGAGCACTAATCAAGTAAAACGAAAAACTTCGAAGAACAAGTGCTCCACAACATAAAAGATGACACTTAGATGATTAATCCACGAAGCAGAATGAAATAAACTTGCATGTAAAATTGTAAAGTGAGGAGTGCTTGCAAGTACTGTTTAGACAACAACCATAAGATATATCAATAAAGAAATAGATGTCCCAAATGCTTAGTGAATTAAGGAGTTGCTTAAAGATTGTTAAAATTTGAATTACCCCTAGCTAAGTGTCAAACCAAAATCCTCCTCCCCCAATTACCAAATGGTTGTTGGATGCTCAAGAAGTGAGGCAACGAGGCCTACCCTAGCTTCACAGGTCAACCCTAAAGGTCCAAGCACTCCCGGAAAGGATGTCATGTGCCGTGAGACCGTCCTCGGCCTAGCACCTTATGTTGCCTTCCTCAAACCCCGTTTTAGATGGCGAAGATGGTGAATTAAGGTGTCCTATTAAGTCTTGTATGTTATTATACCTATGGAATAAGTATTTTAGGGTGTTTAAGAGTGTTTAGGTGACTTTTACTTGCCTAAAACTAGTGAAATAAGCCAAAAAACGAAACTTTTATCAAGCCAAAAAAAGTTCTTAAATCATGAGATTATAGCATTAAAAACATATAAGAAACTTTAAGAAAAGATTTGTTGAATTGAAATGTTGCTCATACACCATTCACATGCCCATGTGTACTTGAAAACTTGAATGAAAGTAGATTCTTTAAAAGATAAGATATTTGCAAATGAAAAAGATTACTTTAAACCATCATTACTTAGCCATGTGTGTATTGCATTAAGAGATATGCTATGAAAATTACTTGCAATATGAAAGACTTAGAGTGTAAGAGTAAATCTATGCCCCAAGGGATTAAGCTAAGACTTAGTTATGTGAGTGTGAGATCTACTTCTAGAATATTTTAGCCGTGAACATGAGCATATCAAAAACACACACAACTAACCTAACCTCACGATTTTGGGGGGTTGGTCGTGACAATCTCTAACCCAAGGTGTAGGAAACATTAAAAAAAATGACTTAGAATGAAAAGCAAAAATTAAAAACCACTCTCGATGGCACAAGGTGGAGGCAAGCCTTCCTTTTTTGTGCCAAGGGGGTTGGAAGCAAAAAAATGACTTTACAATGCTGGAAAGAGGTAGGGAAAGGGTGATTTTCATTATCCAATCAAAGGATATGCCTTTGAAGTGTTGTGTGACCGAAAGTGGGCAGGATAACCCTTAAACCTGGTAAGCACCTGCAAAAACCAGCAAGCTATTGCTTGTTGGAAATGTTGCACAACACAAAAAACGTCAAGATTTTTTTTTATTTTTAAGCAAAAAAATTTCACATACAAATATCCAAATAAAAGTTGATTTAAAGTGACCTATCTATGATTGTTAGCAATTGAAATATGGAATGAATGAGCAAAAAAATCAGATCTGAAAAACAATGGAGTTTAGGTAAGCTTTGAGAGTAGACTCTTCCTTGAGGCTATCCGAACAAAACTCTAGAGGTAAACCTGCAAATCTTGTGAGAAAAACTACAAAAATAGAGAGGGCGTGAGTAGATCTAGATGGTAAAACAAAATACTTTGCAATACCCAAATAAACACTTCACTAGATCTATGATAATACTACCACAAATCTATCCAAACAAAATACTTTGCTTGGAGTTTCTACTCTAAATCTATAAACTTAAAGCATGCACAAGAAAGAAAACTTGAACAAGATCACCTCAATAGTTGCAAGAAGTAACAAGAATACTCTTTGTTTCTTCAAATCCTCCAAAGTCTTTCTATTACTCAAGAGTAGAGTCTTGCAGCAACATGTTGCTCCAACACTTTCAAGTGCAAAATGGAAAGAAAGCAAGATGAACAAGAGAGAGAGAGAGATGAGATGAAAATTCAATAGCATAACACTAGATCAAGATATGGTGTGAAATGAGTGAGGGAGGGGTTCTATTTATACTTGGAAAGGTAAAGCTACCCCTCTTGGATGAATTACAAGTGTCACACATCAAAGAAAAGTCACTTTTAGGGTTTTGGTAAGTTAGGGTTTTGGCATGGATAGATGAAGTGGAAATGAGTTGGAGTGAGTTGGCAAGGCTTTGACAAGTCAAATGATGAGTTGTAGGTCCAGGGAGGCACACCAAGGGATAGAATAAGTCTCCCATTAATTTTTTTTATTATTTTTTCACTTTTTGGAGACTTTCTAGAAGGGGGGCACACCACTCTAGGGAAAGTGACGTTTTTGCTTAATGGCTAGGTGAGGGGGTGATGTGAGGGTTGGAAAAGGTTAGGAAAAATATTTCTCATCATTATCCATCTTCACTTTACCCCATTTGCTTAAAATTACAAAAATGACATTTTCCCTATGTCATGACTTAGCAATTAAAATTGTTGTTTTGACTCACTGAGACTCCCGATGGACAAACACTTAGAAAAAGTTGTCCAACTGAGATGAAACTTGGTCCAAGGGTGTAGGGGGTCTCATTAAATTTATTTTTAGCACAAATACCCCTAGCAAAATCCCAAGGACCTAGTTTTTACAATATTTTCTCAAAAATAAATAATTAAATTAACCAACCTTAAGCAATTTTAATTAATTAAAAAAAAAACTATCTAGACTTGATGAAATTCCGCGAAAATTTCTAAAATGTCATACATGGTCATTTACATCATTCCTAAACACTAGTTACCATAGGATAACTTCATTAGAATTCCCTTCACCACTTTCTAGGAATTATTGCATGGTGGGAGGGAAAAACTCAAGGGAAATTAATAAGGTTGAAAAGCCCAATTAATAACCTAAGGATAAAAAACCCTCAGTGAAAGGAACTCCCCTAATGAAGAAATCCCAAGGTAATTGACCTAACTATGAGCCATGCAGACCTATTACATTATTAACCCACGTAGGGGTGCGGAAATTCCGTTTACAAAAAAGTGTGTTGGAGGCATAAATTGCCCAGTAGAACCAAATAATCTTCAACATATTAGCATCTGATGATGCATCTCTTCATGGTACATGGATTTGACCCCCCTAGTTGAATAAATGGTTAACAAAACCTATTCTGGAAGGTCATGCTACACTCAAACTCTCCCTACAGGAAAAAGTTTGAACCTCATTGGAAGAGCCTAGGGGCACACTATCAAGTAAGCCACCCATTGTCACTTTGGTGGCCTTGCTCGACTCTTGAGTTTAAGGAATTCCTATCCTAGGGGTGAAATAAAACCTATGGTCACTCTAAGATAAATCATTTGGTATAGGATGAGAAATCCTTAGCTTAGGATGTCAACTCTTAATCAAACAAACTCACTTTAAAGATGTAGCCCAAAAAGTTTCTAAGGAATGAGAAAACCTACCCAAAGTCCAAGCTCATAAAGTTCTCAACATTACTAGTCCAAGATGTCCATTTGGTAGATGTTGAAGTAGAAATGTGAACAAATTGTGCGAGATATTTCAAGCTCAACTAAAACCCAAGAGTTTTATGTGAAATCTGAATGCCCAAAGCTAGTGAAAATCTAAACCAATGCTTTAAAGAGTGAATGTTGGTGCAAATTTTAAGTGTTGAAAATATGAAATATTGTTGAAATGAAGTGGAACGTTAACCATTCAATATTTATTTCCCCTTTATATGGATATTATGAACCAATTTAGGACTGCAAGAAAATGAAGATCCCAAGTTTGAGATATCAACCCATAATGTGCAAAAGGAAATCCAAAGTCCTCAAAAAAATAGTTTGTACCCCTCTCATCTAGGGGTAACTAGAAGAGATCATGTCTCATGCATGGTCCACAATCAAGACAATTGTTAGTATCCAGATACTAAATTTCAAATTTTTCCTTGTTACAGGAATGGGGTTATTCTCGTAGCACCGAGAAGTGTTGTTCCTGAGCACCGGTATCGTATATGCCAGAAGTAGTACTAAGCTTTTGACTTGCCTCGTTGGAGGGAGGTACAAGAAGGGTGGAAGTCTTTGTTTCATACGCCTTTTCAATGTTATTATGTTGGCAAATATTTAACAGATAGATAATGGCAAATATTTAAACAGACAACGAATTATTGTCATTAATGGCAAGTACAACAATAAAGATGGCATGAGTACAGGAAGTTTGTAACCGACAGGAAACCAAAAGATAAGTTCAGGAAGATCGAATGATCGAAGGCCCGTAAAGTTTGAGAATCATTTCTGATCGTTGGATCCCATTCAAAATTCTCGAAAGAACGAGGGTCGTCAGATCTGAATGTAGACAAGAAGAGCGCTGAAGAGGAGGATCGATCTCAGACGTTAGATCCAAGCGCAGGACCCGACCGTTGTTGGATCAAGGAGAACCTGCATGCTTTTTGAAGTACAACAAGGAGAAGCGAGCGTACAAAATTCTGAAAGAAGGAGGACCATCCATTTACGGGTAGGACACATGGGGATAGATCGTCATTTCGCTGACTGGAGAGTCAAAGGAACAGGGTTCTTTAACCTCTTGGAATTGCGATGTAGTCTGAGCCATCATATCAAGGTTGAATCTGGATCGTTGAATCCAGTCCATGTCGGAGTTTCGCGGATCGAGAGTTGGAGATTTCAAGTAATATCAATCACAAGAATCCCGAAATCGCGATATGTGGAATCATTATGTAATCTGAGCCGTCAGATCAAGGTTGAATCTGGACCGTTGAATTCAGTCCATGTCAGAGTTTCACGGATCGAGAGTTGGAGATGTCAAGTAATATCAATCACAAGAATCCCGAAATCACGATACGCGGAATCGCGATGTAATCTGAGCCATCAGATCAAGGTTGAATCTGGACCGTTGAATTTAGTCCATGTCGAAGTTTCGCGAATCGAGAGTTGGAGATGTCAAGTAATATCAATCACAAGAATCTAGAAATCGCGATATGCGGAATCGCGACGTAATCTGAGCCGTCAGATCAAGATCAGATTTGGACCGTTGATCTAATTCCATATCGGAGTTTCGCGAATCGCGACATGGAGAGAAAAATAAAACAATACAACAAGAATGTCAAAATTGCAATATGCGAAATCGTGATTCAATCGAAGTCGTTGAATCAAGATCAGATCTGGACCGTTGATTTAACTTCAAATCGGAGTTTCGTGAATCGCGACATGGAGAGGCAAAGAAAGCAATGCAACAAGAAGATCGAAATCGCGATTCAATCGCATCCATTGAATCAAGATCAGATCTAGACCATCGAATCATAGGAAATATGGCAGGTGATCGAAATTTCGTTGACTTGGGGTCAACTGAGCATAGTGTAACATCCTGCTCTGGCGCACTTACAAAACTTATTCTTTGAGGACACTTGCTCGCAAGTGATATGGATTCTTATGATGATAAAAATTTTCCTTCATTATGATGTGTTAAGTTAGATGACAGGATGTTTTTACTACTTTGATGTAGACAGGTGCTGCTGACTCAGTTTCATTGAGTGTGCAGGGTTTCGAACCTTGAGGATGTAGAGGCATCGGTGGAACTCCCTTGGACTCCGGATTGATTCAAGGAGTGGGCTATTTGGGTTGTTTCATTTACGGTTGACGATAGCTTGCCGACCCAACTCACATATGGAGTAAAGGGGCCACACATGATTTCCAGAGAGGTTGAGGGAGAGGTGTGGACATCAGCCCTGCCACAACCTACTAGCACTCCCGCCGTGGCTCGAACTGTAGG
>JZKD02S0556343.1:65070-80235 GCA_000966675.3 Picea glauca | reverse complement strand
CAAAATTCTAGTCGTGTCAGGATACTATAGGAGATTATAAACTAATGCAAGAAAGTTTGGTGTCAACTTCGTAATCCTTTTCATATGAAGTAATGTAGACATAGTTTAATCCCACCATGTACAAGCATTAAATAAACTGGGAAGATGGTGACAAGAGTTGGCCTCTCAACGTAGTGGTCCCTCTAGCTCTACTGTTTTGCATGGTCAACAAATAAATGTACTCATATTTTTCAAACCCTTATGCCATCTAGGAGTTACCACATAGCCCACTTCACATGGGCTTGAGTATTCCACTCTCGTACCCAACGGGATATTACTCTGAAGGTAAGGCTCAAGGCTTGTCTGCTTCTTATAGTAGTACTGTCCATTAATGAGTTTACCGCCTTCGAGGGTGAACTCATATGAACTACAATTAACTCCATTTCCTTGGAACAATCTAGCCTTCGCCCTTACTCTGTGATTCCCTCGAAAACTTAAGGTGGTTTAGTGTTTATGCCATTGGGAGCTTACAGAGAGACTATAACAACCATTGGGGAGTTTTGGTTGGCTTCCAACGCTGCTACGCACATACCAGGTAAGGGAGATTCTAGTTTTTACCACCACTTAAAGGTTTAATCCAAAGTTTAAATACCACACGAAAATCATACTGTGTGAAGTTCGATTTTACGATTGATGCTAAAATTATTAGGAATACTGAGTTGTACTTGCTTGATCACCATTATTTTGTGGATTGTACATCGTTTTTCCTCGGTAGTTTATAAGATTGTGTCTTATCTTTTCGAATCCTCTATCTTGGTCTAATATTTAAGGTTCTGTGGAGTTTAACAATGGATTTCCAACCTGGACTGGTTCAAAATGGTGGAGCACATGTCTAGGTGACCAGGAGTTCTTTAATAATGTTTTTACTGTATTCCTCTTCTAAAACATTGGGATTTTTTGTTAGAGGTATCCTTTCCAACTTCTGTTGAACATTATCCTTTCCAATCCAATACAAAGGTTTTCTGGCGAACTAAAACAAGATCTATGGCAGCTGTGGTGTGGGTTTTATTTGTAAATTTTGTTTATCTTTCATGCACATTTATATATATTTAGATTACTCTCTTACTTTTCATTCCTCCTCTGGTTCAATTACTGTGTCAAGGTAGATACATGTGTTTAGTAACTTGTAGTTTACTTTACACCTTTTTCCATTGAGCAGTCTTCTACCACTTCCACTAGTAGTTTGACTAGTTACCACTATGTTGGTAAAACATGTATTATCTCTCTAGATGATACGCGCAGTAAGCATTTAGTTATTAACTGGTATTTTGTACTGGTGTGTGAAATTGAGGTATATTTTATAAGATTTTATATGTGGTTTCCTTTCAATTTTTCTTATATATGTCTAGTCACGCGTCACACACACCCTGATATCAAAATTTGCACTTACTCCTTTGCCACTTCCTCCCTGCAAGGGTTAATATACGTAGAAGTTTGTAATGAATGATTTTATAACCCTCTATTTGTAAATCAATATCTCAGACTTATTTATTGACTATGTATAACGTTCATAAGTTTATCCTCATATCTATTGCACGGTAATTACATTATTTTCTTGTTTATATTAAAATCGTTTGTATAAATTATTTATGTGTGGTTTATTTGTGTCGATTTCCAATAGACGTCATACTAATGATGGGACTCTTTATTGTGAGGACCCATTATAAATTTGTGCAATGCTTATCCCCCCTTCCTCGAGATAAAAAAAAAACTAAGACAGTGTTTCCATATCTTGACAATGCCCGCAATAGGTATAAGTAATTATTTACGAAATTTTTGTGTTTAAACGATTTATAACTTGATTATTATTCTATGTTGTACAAGACTAATCCTGCGTGTTAAAAATGTCAATCTTCCACAGGTTATATTTCCTACAGAATGAAGGTCCAAAAGTGGGAAGGAAAGGTATTCAAGTTCCTTTCATATACTCTGTTGGGAGGAAACCAGGGATATAATATTTCTCTTTACTGTTACAGTAACCTGTTTGGCTTCTGTATGTTTCCATGATAGTTCCTTCTTTCGAATTCAATGCTTTGTAATCAGGGTGATTATCACTACCCTTATACATGCAATTTTGTTTTTCTTTAACTTAAGTCTGGAAACAAAGATTGTATTTCATGGATTTCATACTATTTTTAAAAACAATTCCAAGCATTCGCATGATATGGATTCTATGTTTCCTGGTAAATTAGGAACTTGCACAAAAGAAATATACATGTTTACTTTATAGTTTTATAATCATGCAATTCAATCACTATCTAAATTTTTTCCATTTTGGATTTACTGTATCATTCGTAATACTTAACAATAGATGTATAAAAGGAATATACAGGTATGCATCATAGTATTCTAATGAGGAGATTGAATCATTATCTAACTTTTCCCTCCTAAATTTATTGTATCATTCATAATATTCAACAACATATGTATAAAAGAAATATACAAGGAAATAATAATATCATGACCAATAAATATAAAATGGAATCTGGGAAAATAGAAGGAACAACAAAGTTCCACCCAGCTGTAGATTGGATCAGCCAAGATTACTTGATCCAGTCACCTCCAAGCCTAATTATGAATCCATAAGGGAGAGAAGAGCTTCTTGTTTCAGCAAGTCTTTTGTGTCCTCCACAGTTTCCTAACACCTCAGTGCTCACACAACAACTTCCTTGGTTCCTTTGTTATTCCTCAACATAATTTTTTTCCTAGTAAATTCCTTTTCTTTCCACATGCTAAGCAACGTCCTGCCTCCTCACACATGTGTATATATATTCATTTTCCCAGGTCTTAGTTTTCTCAAAGCTATTTTCCCTCTTTGGGAATTTTCGCAGATTTGGAAATCCTTGATTTTCAGGGTGTGTCAATCACCAAAATTGACTTATGACACATGTCCTTTCATGCCCAGGGTTAGCTACAACTTGTTCCCCACTCATGGATTCATGATCATATTTTTTTAACTTGGTTGTTCCTTATGTCCCCTTTATTAATTAAAATAAAAATACTTGTCTCTTACATCTGTCCACGGTTTTTTTTTGTAAGTAAGATTTGTATAAAAAGCCTTCAAAAAACAATAATTACAGTATCATCATGAGTTCTGGAATGTAAGAACTGAACTGCCCCGAAGGGAAACCAGTTCAGCCAGCCAGTCAGAGTAAATCCCATTGTCTTAAGGTACCAGTCTAAAAATGACATAAACTTCAACATAAAAATTACAGTCTCCTATGGGAGATCGAATACAGACAACATACAAAATATGATCATAGACCCTATGAGGCAAAAGGAAATTCAAACACTTGGATAAACTAGCATGAATACACCTGTGCAGGTCATGTGGTGGGCTTGTAGTAGGGCCACATGTACAGGGAGGTGGCATTGGTCATTGGGTCTGTGACTGGTGTTGCCTCCTCCTCAAAAAATGTCCCTCCCTCCTCCATGGGCTCATGTCTAGCAATGCCCATATCGATGTCGCCTCCAACCCATTCCTCTTCTACCAATGTACCTCCTTCCTCCATGGCCTCGTCCATGGCAGCACTTGTGTCGACGTTGCCTCCAACCCCTTCCACTTCGACAATTGTCCCTCCCTCCTCTATGGGCTCGTGCATGGCAGCGCCTATGTCATCTTCACCTCCAACCCCTGTGGCGTCTTCTCCTCCATCCCCTCAGTCGTCTCTGTTTCCACCCTCTGTGGCTTCGCCCTCTCCTGGTATTGAGTGGCATGCCCCCTGCAGAGTTGAGAGCAATTGCAGGAGCGTTGAAGTCTTCTCGTCCAGGAGTTCCATTCGGAATTGCAGGTCGTCTAGGCCTTACCACAATTCAAAGACCAAACCTTGCATAATTTCAAGGTTGTCCTGCAATTATGAGCCTGGCAATGAGTCTAAGAAGGAATGAGGCCCTGGTTGAGGTCCACGAAATTCTGGTTGCGCTCCAAGGTAGGGCTGGTTGGTTGAGATCTATGGCTGGACTAGTGCGCTCGCCGGTGAGTTGGGTGGAACTGCAGGAAGTGGCAGCGAGGTGGAAGCCAAATCATATGACGACCCTGAGTTAAAACCCAAGGAATTTCCAGAGATGGAAAACCATTCCATCTAACTTGCGAAGGGAAAGCAGAGGGACGGGAGGTTGTTAGGGCTTTGTCTAGACTGCAACTGAGAAGATGGTGAGGAAGGTGAAGTAGGTGATAAATTAGGAGATGGTGCAGGTGGGGTTTGGAGAACCATGTGCAGTCGTCTTGGCTGCTAGGTCGAGCCGCGCTTGGATTTCCCCCTTTGTCTCAGCATGCCTAGGACACTGAGGGGATTTGCAAGCGCCGGAAGGAGGCACAGGTAGTGCAGGTGTAGCTAGTAGGGGTGAGGGTTGCAGGAGGTCTTGGCCTTGGAAGAGAACCTCTGCGAATGCGTCTGGTAGAATTCATGGCATTGAGATTGTTGAAGGAGGCAAGTGCGCACGAGTAGAATAAATCCGAATTCATGGCTCTGAGCCATCAAAATGAAAATGAGCTTAGGCCAAGAACACTGAGAGTAATGGTTCCTAGGCCTGCACGAGCTTGGCTTAAATGCATGAGGGTGGCGGGAGGGTATGACACACTCCTGTCACATGGCCATCGCCATGTTGGCTGCCTCACGCCCTCTCTTGGTGAGATTTGTCCTGCACAGGCACCCCATCTAGGGATCTGTCGATGGCTTTAGCTTTATCCTTGCATTATTGAAGGATGGGGTGTGTCGGGTTGATGAGGTTTTGCAGAGTAGCTCTGGTCCTTCCCAGTTCGTTCCAATATTAGCCAACTCGTCAGCAATTGGATTCACCTTCCTCCTTACATGAGAGGGGATGAAGGCCTGATTGGGTCAAATAAGATTCACAATTGTCCTCGGACCATGAGAAAGTCACCAGCATGGCGAGATTCTCTCTGGGTTAACGCCATTCAAGATTTTACGAAAGAGATTGAGAATGATTTGCGAGTCTCCTTCCACAATCAACTTAGTGAATTTGTGTTGAATGACCAATTTCAAGCCTCTGGTGAACCCCCATAATTCTGCAACATTGTTTGTGGTGTGGCCTAAGCTACCCGCGGTGATGAGAAGAATGTTTCCCTGGTGGTTTCGGAAAACCACTCCATATCCGACCTACTCAGGGTTTCCCTTGGAGGCTCCATCAAAGTTGAATTTGATAAAACCATCCGAAGGGGGGACCAATGAGTGGGGTTGTCCCCGATGGATTGATTCCGAGGAGCAAGAGGCAAGCCCTGAACTGGGTTGAATTTCCAATACCTCAAGATGCTTTGTTCCTGGGTTGGGAAACTTAGGTCTATTTTGGTCCAATGTTGTAGCCTGATTGTTTCCAAAATGTTGTGGCAGCTTTGATTCCAATAGTGTTGCCAGGGGAGCTGGACGTTCCTAAATATCCTTCTATTTCTTTCCTTCCATATTTTCCAGAGGATGAATCCTGAGAGAAATTGCCATATACGGTTGAGAATAGGTGACTGGAAAGCCACATCTCTCCATTCTTCGATGATGGTGTTGATGCTATCCCTTTTTCTATCCGAAGTGTGCATGATTATCGCACATTGATCCCAGACTTGGGTGGTGAAAGGGCAGATGTTAAGGAGATGATTAATTGTTTCTACCTCCTCCCTACAAAGAGGGAAAATGGATAGGCCTATGAACCCCCTTTTATTAAGGTTGTCTCAGGTAAGAATGCTTTCATGCGTGACCAACCAAAGCTAGAGGCTGATTTTTGGCCAATGCTTTAGGGACCAGATTTTGTTCCAAGCTTTCTTCAGGGGGAATAGATTGGAATAAGTCTCGATGGCGTAGGCCTCTTGGATGTTGAAGGTGCCCCTTGCTGAATGTCACCATCGTAGGATGTCCTCGCCTGTCAGAATGGGGATTTTCTGCACGTTGATTGTGTTGAACCAAGGCTGAAGATCCACCTGTGCATCTATATGAAAGTCCTCTCCTGTAGATTTACAACATCTCCAAGTAGTTTCCACTGGGTTGTCCTTCCAGTAGTATTCCACTTTTTTCAGTCTCGCCTGAGTAGTTGGGGTGTTGAACGTGTCAACCCACTCTTATTTCTCTAAAATAGGTAACTCTTGCCATGAATCCTTCTAGAAGAGGGATGTTTGACTATTTTGGATTTCCCAGAAGGCATGATTGATTACAAGCTGTCGATTCTTCTTGGTCGTCGTCCATATTAGGGAGTCTGGGTTGTCTTTGTTCCATCTGGTCAGGTTTCTTTCCATTGTGTTAGGATTGTACTTTCTTCTCCAAAGCTTGGCCAAAAGGTCTTGAGGCCTTTTCAGCCATCTCCACCATATATTAGCACTCTGGATTTTGTTCATGGTTGAAGGGTCCCTTATTCCCAGACCCCCTTGAGCCTTGGGTCTGCAAAGCTTTTCCCAACTAATCAACGCCAACTTTTTCCATGTTTTGAAGCCTTGCCAGAGAAAGTTTATTTGCAAGGTTTTGATAGAATTAAGGACAAAGTTAGGGGCGGCTACTGATGAGAAGGTATAAACTAGTAAGGCTTGCAACATGGACTTAAGGAGAATGAGGCAACTAAGGAGATTAAGAGCTTGGTAGTTCCAAGAGGAAAGTATTTTTGAGAAGGAAGTGAGGAGGTTTTCCCACGAACTATTCTGGAGGGCGTTGTCCAACAGGGGGATGCCTAGGTATTTGGATGGAAGGGAGCTTCGGGAAAAACCCAAAATTTTAGAGATGTGGCGCTGAATCAGAACCAGGGTGTTGAAAAAGAAGATCTGGGACTTGTCCTTGTTGATTTCCATGCCTGAAGTGTCACAGAAAGTTTGAAGGATGGAAAGAAAGGAGTGGGCCTCCATGACTATGGGGGATCCCATCATCAAAGTGTCATCGAAAAATTGGTTATGAGAGATCGGAGGATTGATGCCATGCAATGGAAGGCCTACTAGTGATTTGTTTGCTATGGCAGCCTGGATGGATCAACTGAGACCTTCTGCCATGATAATAAAGAGGAACGGGGACAGGGGATCTCCTTGCCTGATTCCTCTGGTGGGGGAGAAAGGACAAGAAGGGACACTGTTGAAAAGGATTGAGAAGAAGGTAGAAGAGGTGAGGTTCATGATCTAATCTACCCAAGAGAGGTCAAATCCAAAGGAAAGGAGCATCGAGCACATGTAATCCCAAATTATCTTGTCAAAATATTTAGAGAGATCCAGTTTTAAGAGCATACCTAGAGTGCAGGTCTTCTGCAAGGAGTGGATCACTTCATGCGCTAAGATGACATTGTCCAGTATTTTTCTGCCCTCCACATAACCTAATTTCTCTAGTGAGATGATAAGGGGGAGGATAGGCTTGAGTATTCTTGTTATGAACTTAGTTAAAATCTTGTAGGTGACGTTGCAGAGAGTGATTGGTCTGAATTGCTTAGGATGGTTGACAAGATCTTCTTTGGGAATGAGGGTGAGGAAAGTTGCGTTGAGGGTGGGGAGAACCTAACCTGAGACCCTGGAGTCTTCGATGATTTCCCAAACCTCTTCTCTGATCATTTGCTAGCAATGGTGGAAGAAGTTAGTGGTGAAGCCATCTGGTCCCGGGGCTTTACCTTTGGGGGTGTCCTGGAGCGCCTAGTCTACTTTCTTGAGCGTGATGGGTCGCAACAGGGCAGCATTCTGCTCCTCCGTGATTAAGGTGGGTATGTGTTGCATGACTCTGGTGATGGCTTGAGATCTTTCCTTCTGAGGTTCCACCAAGAGGTTTTGGTAGTAGGCGACCAACTCTTCCTCCAGTTCCTCATGGGAGTGGATGATTTGCCAATTGTCTGAGATTAACTGTGTGATGTGATTGGTGTGTCTTCTTTGAGGGGTAGACCTGTGGAAGAACTTGGTGTTTCTGTCACCCTCCTTGAGCCATTGGATGCGTGACTTTTGTCGCCACGGGGTATTTTCTTGGTCTTTTCTTTCTTCAAACTTTTGGCTTATTGTTGCTTCCTGAGCTTTGAGGTCCTCAGAAATCCCCTGCTCACGGATTTGACTTTGTAATATGCCCATTTGGTCCGTTAGTTTCTTTTGGGCTTTGAAGATGTTGCCAAAGGTGTGTTTGTTCCAATTCTTTAGCTTTTGCTTAAAGTTTTTAAGTTTTTACTGGAATCTGTACATTTTGGAACCATAAGGTACCATTGCCTCCCTCCACCATGTGTAGACCTTTTGTTGAAAGTTTGGGTGACTAAGCCAGAACTATTCCAGCCTAAAGGGTTTTCAGCCTGGGGTGGCAGGTATGTCCAGCCACAGTTAGATAGGCCAGTAGTCTGATCCATGGGCATCAAGAATGCACGTTTCCAGAGCTGTGCCCTCCAACATGAGGGATTCTGAGAGAAGAAATTAGTCCAACCTGCAATCTATTTGATGGGATCCGGTTCTTCGATTTGTCAGGTGAAGATGTCATTTGAGGTTTCTGTGTTGATGAGGTTTGAGTTGTCTATGAGGTTCTGAAAATCTTTGGATTTTGGTTCCAGACGACGTGTTCCCCCCCTTTTCTCGTCTAGATTGCGGATCATATAAAAATCTCCTCCCAATATCCACTTGTTCCCCTCGGTTAGGGTAGCCAAGTACTCCAGATTTTGAAGGAAGGCTTGATTATCCCTTGAAATGGTGGGTCCATAGATGTTTGTAAGGTAGCCTGGTTTGTTGGAGCCAATGAGTTGGTAGGCTGTCGAAATGGACCATTTAGTTGTGAAATTTTTTTCCAAAGTGACTGAGCTTGGATTCCAAAGTAGAGCCAGACCCTCGGCTGTGCCTGTGGCTGTCATGTAGATCCCTTTCCCTTGCTTCTAGCAGCAGGGGAGGAGCTTGTCCATATCTTTAGTGGCACATTCGTTTTTTTGGAGCATCATTATATCTGGTTTCTCTGCTATGATCATGTCTCGTAGAAGCTTTTTCTTACTACGACTGTTGAGTCCTATTATATTCCAAGACATGATCTTCATGATGAGGATGAGGAGGGGAGGGGGGAAGTTTCCTGAGATGAGATGGATCTAACTGGAGTTAAACATGAATTTTCCTATCTCTTGAATGAGCTTGCTAGTTGATTTCCTTCCCCTTTTCTTTTCGTCTTTCTGGGATTTACGTTGTTCCTTCCATGTATTTCCTTGTATTCCCAATCCCATGCTAGATCTGGTGATGGATCCTGCTAAGGATTTAAGGAAGACCTTGTGGACTTTTCTCAACTGGTCTGGGGGTATGGTATAGAGTTTCTGGTGTCGATAAGCATGTTCCAGGTGCTCCAGGTCAACACCCATCAGTTCTTGCTCGTCTAGATCCATTTCGGCCTCTCCATCCTCGTTTTTGATTTGTTCCACGGTTGTAGTGTTGGAGCAAGTTGGGGGAGTAGGTAGGGTCAGATCTTGATCTTCCTCTACTTTCCCTTTCCTTGTTTGTTGAGGTGTTTTCTCTGTAGGTAGAGCCTGTGAGGCGATCAGGTTCTTCGATTGGTGTTGCATAATCTCATATTGATTGTTGGTGGTCGAATCTTTATTTTCCTGGGCTACCTATATTTGTCCTCCTTGTTTGCGCTTTCCGGGCACCTGAATGAAGCCCTCTTTGTTTTTGCTGGCTTTTGGGTTACCATCTTTCCTTGTTGTGTTGAGGGTCCCTGAAGAGATGCCCATGCTCATGACATTTTCTACATATGAATGGAATGTGTTTGTAGTCAATGGTTTGCAACCAGTCCTCATCATGATATTCTAGGAAACTAGATCCTAGGAGTGGCTTGGCGATGTTCAGGTAGACACAAATGCACGCATAGGAGGTGTATCTTCTTTTTTTCATGGCCTCCGAGGATTTGACATACACTCCAATGGTGTTTCCTATGCTGGCCAATACCTCTTCCAACCAGAACTCCTACGGCAAGGAGTATAGCCTTATCCATATTGGAGCATGCGCGAAGTCCTTTGTTTCAGAGCTGAATTTCTCAGTCCAAAACCTGAAGAAGAGCCCCGCCAAGTTGAAAAAATACGACCCTCCATCAAAAATATGATTTATGTCTTCTAAGTTATGCAGGATTATGGTGAAGAATCCATTGGAACCCAATTGTAGATCATAATGTCCTTTGGGCTTCCACCATTTATGTATCCATTTTACCAGTTCGCGTTCAGAGGGCCAAAGCCCTAAAATTTTTCCCACTAAGGCATAGTCTCTCATATATTGCTTATGTTCCTCGATCCGGGGTGTGCTTATGATGTATTTCAAGGCTTGTGGCGCCCAGGGAATGCATTTTCCAGGTAGCCATGGGCGTGACGCACTTGTTGATGTTGATGTTTTTCCTTAATCGATATCCATCTCTTTGTCCTTGAATGTGCCCTCGAATAGTAGTTGTGAGCGAAGATTTGGGGCAGGCTCGAATGTGGGGCACCTGGAGCCCCCTCCATTGTTTCCCTGCGTCGTCCCTTCACTGTAGTAGGGGCCTCATGGACCTCCCTCGCTTGGATTCATTGAGCCCCTGCAAGGGCGGCCAAATGCACCAGAGCAGCAGTAACCCTAACCCTAGCCTCAAGAATATTGCTCCATATTACATTTGTCCACGTTAAAGGACACTTGGAAATTCAATATTTTACTCAGAATTTAAATTAACAACAATCACTTTTCTCCTACTAATCTTAAATTCAAAATTTCCACTAAAGAAATTATTCAGCTTACTAAGTAATTTATTTGGGGGTGTTACATTTCTTCTTTAAGCTATAAATAGAAGAAATATATTTTAAATTTCTAACTTAAGGTTGATGATCTTTTTATAATACATTAATTTTTCCTTATGTTATTAGTCCATGCTGAAGGCGTAGAGGGACTATAGAGATTGATAATTCGTTGAATTCATATTATTATGTCCTTTGACTATAATTTTTTGCATAATATCTATTGTTCGAACTAGAGAACTAAAAACATTATTTTTTATATAATAAAAAAAACCTTATATTTCATAATCTCATTGGAGAATAGATTCGAAGTCTTATTTCCAGCTTCGTTATTCCCAATGTTTTAAATGTTTAGATACCCAAAGTTTTGAACATCGACGCTCTTTTTTTATTTTTTTATTTTTATTGAAATGTTTACATACTGAAAGTTTTGAGCATTGACACTCTTTTTGAGGTACTTGAATAGGCCTGAAAGCTTAAATGTTTACATAGCGCAAGGCCCTTAAATAGGCCTGACAACCTTAAATGTTTAATTAAATAGGCCTGTCAGAGTACATTTTTCCTCCAATTTTTGCATACAATCTTGCAATGAATTTGGACAATATTGTTGTCCACCAGCACTTGCATAGTTCGAACTAGACAACTAAAAACATTATTTTTTATATAATAATATATATATATATATATATATGTCATCATCTCGTTCGAGAATAGATTCTAATTCTTATTTCTAGCTTCGTTATTCCCAATGTTTTAAATGTTTAGATATCCAAAGTTTTGATCATCGACGCTCTTTTTTAATTTTTTTTTATTTTATTGAAATGTTTACATACCAAAAGTTTTGAGCATTAACACTCTTTTTGAGGTACTTGAATAGGCATGACAGCTTAAATGTTTACATAGCACGAGGCCCTTAAACATGACTGACAACCTTAAATGTTTACTTAAATAGGTCTGTCAGAGTACATTTTTCCTCCAATTTTTTCATACAATCTTGCAGTGAATTTGCACAATATTGTTGTCCACCGCCACTCGCACAGTCATCATATGTTTCATATATATTATATACTTGGAATGCAATTTATTCATCATTGAAGATACATATATTCTTTATTGGTTCACTGGTTGTTGTTTGTTCACTGGTTCGTTGGTCGCTATTTGTTGTTGTTTGGTTCAACTTTGCAAGGTTGAAGTCATGCACCTATAGTTGGACCTGTTGGTGCTTGCTCACTGGTTTGTTGCTTGATGCTTGCTTTTGTTTTCTTCAACTTTGCAAGGTTGGAGTCATGCACCCATAGTTGGAGTTATTTTTGCACTTTGTGGGGTTCAAGTCTTGCACCCACAATTGGACCTGGGATTATGTCGTTCATCATTGACGAGTAAGTTTCAATACCATAGTTTCATTTGTATTCATTGTTTATTGTTTACTGTTTACAGTTTGCAAGTAAGAATGTTTAAGTATTTATTCATCATTCTTATCCTGCAAACTTTCCGTAGAGGTTGGCATATATTTTTCTCTTGCTCTTAAATTTTCCTCCAATTTTTCCCCCAAACTCTGCACCATGTGCATGCCAATGTCGTATGCAGAACTTTGGCTGTCATTTTTTCTAGCATTACAAATCTCGGTCCTTTTTCGTATGTGACGAAGTGGAAATCTAACACCTCAATTGAATAAGTAAATTCTTTATCCTTCTCACCTTTCCCTCGACGATATTCCCATCTTGCCTGGGAATGAGTACTTACATATTCCGTACGGGAATCAAACCTATGTCTTTCACATGAAAAGACTATGTCAAGCTTGTTGCCTTTGAAAATTATTCTTGTAGAAGAAAACTGCAGGTAGGTGTAGAAGGGATAAGTATGATACAATGGTAACCAAGATGCAACAAAATTGCACACCATTTCCAGGCATTATCCATCTTTGTCGGTGACATATTTCAGTAAGTTATAAAGAAAAAAGTTCCAGGACATGGAATGCAAATACTGGGTAATTCCAAGACTTTTTATTGCACTTTGCAGGGTTGAAATCCTGCACTTGCAATTGGACTTGCGATTCTATCGTTCATCATTAACGAGTAAGTTTCAATACCATAGTTTCATTCGTATTCGTTATTTACTGTTTACTATTTACATTTTGCAAGTAAGAATGTTTAGGTATTTATTCATCATTCCTATGCTGCAGACTTTCCATAGAGGTTGGCATATAGTTCCCTCCTGCTCTTAAATTTTTCTCCAAATTTTTCTCCAAACTCTGAACCATATGTATGCCAATGTTGTGTGCACAACTCCAGCTGTCATTTTTTCTAGCATTACAAATCTCGGTCCTTTGCCATATGTGACGAAGTGGAAATCTAACACCTCAATTGAATAAGGAAATTATTTATCCTTCCCACCATGCCCTCGATGATATTCCCACCTTGCTCAGGAATGAGTACCTACATGCCTTTGCAAAATGTTCCTGTAGAAGAAAACTGCAGGTAGGTGTAGAAGGGATAAGTATGGTACAAAGGTAATCGAGCTGCAACAAAATTGCACAGCATTGTCGGGCATTATCCATATTTAACAGTGACATATTTCAGTAAGTTATAAAGAGAAAGTTCCAGGACCTGAAATTTTCAGGATGGAGTCTACATTGTATAGGAACACGAAAAGGAAAAAACAAACTGAGACCTTGGAAAATGATGACATTGACTACCTCATGAGAAAAGAGCCAATGAGAAGTACTCATTACTATAGACATAGAATAAATGCTTTGAGGCAATTGGTATGTCATGCATATACAGGAAAAGTTGCATATAACGCAGGTGGAACAACAATCCACTCTGCATTATTGATGCCTTTTAACAAGTCGTGTTTTCTTCCACTCAGCAAAGAAATGTTAGATACCTTGTCAAAGATTTATGACGAACTACAACTTGTGTTCATAGATGAGGCATCCTTTATTGGAAGTCACTTGTTATATTCCATTGACAATCGACTGAGAAACATAGAACATGTGCAAACCAAATACTTTGGAAACCTTGATATGGTATTATGTGGGGATCTTTACCAGACACAATCCATACAATATTCTCTCATATTTGAGCAACCTATGGTCAAAATGAAAACAATGATGCATGGCTTTTGGAAAGACAACATAAAGTGCTTTAAATTACATACTACTATGCACGAGACAAATGAAAAATTTATTGCAATTCTAAATAGAATGCAGACAAACAACCAAACATGTGATGACTTAACATATATCAATTCAAGTTGCATGCAACCTACCCCAACCGACCCAACCTTCCCTTACCTATTCTACAATAATAAGGATGTTGCAATGCATAACAAGTATATGCTATCTTTCATGCCTGACAATGATATCATCATCAATTCAATTGATCTTGAAGAAGAAAACCATGGAAATGTACCATGTCATCAAGATACAACAACTTTCCTTTTGCAACTTGTCCTGAAAGTAGACATGCTAGTTGAAATATATGTCTGGAACTATGATTCACATGATGTCCTAGTGAATGGTGTAGATGAAATACTCAAAGCTTATACCAAAACATAAAAATTTGGTGTCCCTTGGATTAAGTTCCATGACCCACACATTGGCCACCGACAAGCCAACAAGTTAGCTTATCTATATAATTCAAACACTTCGTGTGAATGGACACCTATATTTCAAATATCAAAACCAATATCAACATCAGCAAAGACAGGTCAACTGAAGATTCGAAAACAGTCTCCAATTCAACTTGCATGTGCACCTACAATCCACGGATCACAAGGACTAACGCGTGATAGTGTTGCCTTTGACCCTACTGGAATACGAATACATGGACTTGAATACACAGCTTTGTCTCATGTCACAAACATAGAGTCCTTGTATTTTCTAAGCACTCTTACAAAAGATAACTTCAAAGTCAAACATAAAGTTGATACTGAGATGCAATGCCTTCGGACTAGTGCAAAATGACATCTGCAATATGATTACCAATACATACAAACAAACTCATATGTATCAATTCTCTCAGTTAACACGAGCAACTTAAATGCACATATGAATGATATACTCCATGATTATGACACAATGCAATTTGGTATTTTGTGCTTGCAAGAAACATACATGACATTATGCATGCAAAATAAGCAATTTTCAATTCAGACTTGCATATCAAGTTACATTACGCATGGAGTGATGATATTAGTGAAAAAACATATAACAATTTTGGATCATATGCATTTCGAAGAAAAATATGTTGAGATGGTGCTAGCAAGAGTAATTTTCTGTGGATTGCAAATTGTAATATTCAATCTCTATGTCGCTCAACGTGCAACATTACCAACATAATGAATGTTTTTTTCAAATGCATTACACCATTTACATCTGAATGAAACCATTATCATTCTAGGAGACTTCAATGTTGACATGCTACAAAATAGTGCCATAACAAAAGAATTGGAAAACTACATGTG
>JZKD02S0556343.1:43981-59135 GCA_000966675.3 Picea glauca | reverse complement strand
GGAGTTGTAACAACCAGAATTTGCAAAGACCATGATCGGGATTCGAAATTTTAGTTGATTCTTTGACATTTTTAATCAACGTTTATCATTATTTTTATTTGGTTGGGTTTGTAAAATTATTTTTATTTGGTTGGGTTTGTAAACAAGAGCTTTAGCTTTTGATGATTTGATTATTGGCAGGTTACAGCATGTAGGGTCGAATGTGAAAGGATGAGGCTGGCAAAAGGATGGCATCAAAAATAATAAATAAAATGGACCAGACTGGAAGTTAAAAATGAGAAGAGCGCAAGCATGACACTGTTTAATCATTGTTATAGCAAAAAGCGTCACTGTTTCAGCATATAAAAATCACTGTATCAGCATGAAAATTTTCGTTGTAACAACATGAAATTTTTTCGTTGTAACAGCATGTAAAATTTCACTGTAACAGCGACTATCTCAGCATGTAAAAATTTCATTGTTTCAGCATAGAAAAATTTTACTGTTTCAGCATGTTGTAACAATATGTAAAACTTGGTTTTGTTTTTATTCATTTGTGTTTTTATACTTGCAGGTCCAGGATGAACACACAATTATTATTACTATTATTATTATTATTATTATTTTATCCTAATTCCACTACTATTTTTATTATTCAATCACTGTTACAGTAAAATTTCGTTGTAACAACATGTAAAATGTTGTTGTACTAGCATGTACAATTTTTGTTGTATCAGCATGTTGTAACAGTATGTAAAAAAAAAAAAATCTATATTAGCACGTTGTAACAGTGAAAATTTTCGTTGTGTTTTATTTGTCTACAATTTTTTTATTTTTATTTTTACTATGTTTATTTGCAGGTCAAAGGATGGACGCAAAGACATTCATTCCTGAAATCAAAATCATTCCTATTTTCTGATCGTCGCGATTGCACGAAGCGCGGAGGAGAGCATACTTATTCTAGGTAAAAGAAAAACTGAAAATTAAAACCTACCTACTCTATGCTAAATGGAATTAAAAATTAGTTACATGTGGGCAAATTTCCAATGGATCCATTCACGTAACAGTAACAAGAATATGTTCAATGGCAATTTTTCAAATGAAAAATAGGATTTTACGAGAATGAATGAATTTAGTTGTTGTGACTGCAAACTTTCTAAATAAAAATTAAAAAATGGAGCTAATCGAGTACTTACCTGGAACCATTGCTCGATAATGCTTTCATAGGCGCGTTTTTCCTCTCTCAGATCTTGCTGCAACTCCTCATTGTCCTCCTCAAATTCCTCAGATGTTGATTTCTCGTTTGTTTCTGGAGGAGTATTTAAGTTTTGGGCTGTTGTCAAGATCTCCTCTTCCTGAGAAGAAGAAATCTCAGTTTTCGCCAGGATCTGAGTGAGTTGTTCCAAGCTAACACTCATGGTTAAATCATATTGCAAAAGGGGTTCTTACAGCACCCAAATCAAAATAAAAATAAAAAAAACTGAAAATCATACTTGCTAAAACACATGAAAACCTCTTCACAATTACAAATATCAAGCACACTTGTTGAAATTGAAATTCACACTCTAGTTACGCTTACAAGAAAATCAAACTAAACTTCAATCCATCGTGCTTCCCCGACAACAACGCCAAAATGTTAGGCGGAAATATTGTCGTTTAATTTCGTTGTAGTACTTGCCCAACTATTTAATTTGTCAATCCGAGGTCCGTAGGCTTACGAAGAACACACACTATATATGCAGGCTTAAAGTAGAAGTAATCTAATCTAAATTGTTGAAATGAAATTAATCTAGGAAAGCATTGAAAGAATAACTAGGGAAGTATGAAATTAATCTAGGAAAGCAATACAACATGTGAAGAGTTGAATGACAAAAGACATATGTGAGCTCACACAATATATCAATCTCAAATTATATTACAAGAGTCAAATGACAAAGCATGAAAGAATAACAAAGCTAAGAATCCCCTTCTCCTAATTACAAGACAAAATTATGAATTACATTATCTCTAACTCTCCAAGCTCATCTCTCCATGAATAACATGATGACCCTCATGAAGAGAGAACACTCTCTTATATACATGAGAGTCTTGAAGAGTTTCATAATTACAGATCCAATATTCTCTCAACCATTCTCAACTACTTTCCTATTATTGGAAGATGTGATCCCTTCAAATCCTCCACACATATCTCACATATCTTAGATAAGATATGCCATCCAAATCTTCCATGATCTTCGCCTTTGAATATGCTTGAATGATTGTCCCAAATATTCTTCAAATCTTCAAAGCTTGAATATGAAATTCGAATTTGAAGCTAGGTGGTAATATTTGACTTTGTTGAAATCTTCACATATGCCTACACACATCATCAAACTCATCCAACCTTGATATATAATGAAAATATGGTATTTTTCTAATATTTAATCATAAATTCACTTATAATACTGAAATGAGTACAATGGAAACTAATAAGGGAAAACCCAAGTATCATTATGGAAATGGTATGATAAAAAGTTAATGGAACAATGAAATGTAAGGAATGGTGAAGGGAAAAGAGGATATAAATGTGACATTTATGAGGCCCAACAACATACATAACAATTATGAACAATATATAGTGTATATGCTTATTTAGTCATTGTGATGTTCAATGTACACATGTTTACATCAGAAAAAGTTGGACAAGTGACATGGGCATGAGTAGTCAATCATCGCAAACATCAACAGAATGACAAGGCCAAAGGTAAATATTCATACATTATGCTCTTGTTATTTTTACCAAACAAATATCATGAGTTATTTATTCATCTATGCCATGATAAATATATTGATGTCATCTACAACACATGCTTTTCAATTCACAACAAGTATCGATGAGCACAAGTGAAACACCCAACATAGTGCAAGCTCCATAGACTAAGAGGTATGGTTACAAAACTCTAACCTGCATACTTCATCCAAATTGTGCATCTACTTATACATTTATGCTAGAAAAAAAAATGATACAAACCGCCATTCACATCACTTTTTCTGTTCAAAAAATGTCACCGGGTCTAAACTTATAACACCCAATATACTATCGATAGAAGGCTTGAACAACCACTGAACTGGGCAAGTGTTTGTCGGGGACATAATGGTCGTGTATAGCACCTACTTAGACATGGCAAACAAAACTAGATGCATTATGTGTGCTGACATGATAGACAATGAAGCCATGATGACAGTCACACTGACTATCCCTACACAACTTGTCCAGAAACATGCATAAAAGATCTTGCCAAGTAATGGGATATCCATTACAAATTTCAATATATTATCGAAAATAGTATATGACCATGGTGATTTTGATCGGATTATAGCACTCAATGAAACAAGTATTGTGGAAAAAGTTCCCACGGTTTGTTCATAATATCGTTTCGTACAGGACACAACAATCATCCAACTTGCAGAGAGAAATGACATTTACCCAATCAGATACATTGGTGCAACTATCACACTCGCGAGAAAAGTTGGCTCACAACACAATCTCCATATAAAAAATGGAGAGTCAGACAACGACAAGGAAATGGTACCATTCTCCATACCTAGTTTTGTCCTTTACTTTCACATGCTAATATATCTCAGTTATCTTACACAACTATTACACTGTTCCATGTTGCAGCTACAATTGTTCAACACCTATTCAAATTTATTTTCTTCAATGGAACAACAATTGCATAAAGGGAAATTTCTACTTATGCTCTTCAAAAATATAACAAAGAAAAGATATGTTAAAGACGGGATCTTTCACACAACCCAAGCAACATTTGTAACAGAATTGCGAACAAACATAGTACAAGATCTCAAGAAACTAACTAGCTCAACAACTGTTGTACGTATACATCTACAATTCCATCCACACTTTGCACATAAAAATTGTCTTAAACAATTTTGTGTAGCTTTTTTGTTGTACATATATATATATTATATTGTTCAATATATTAACTACTATGTTCACGTGTGCAAGTTGAGGGTGTTTTGGTTGCAGCAAATGCGTACTCGACCCCTTTCGAGCCTATATGTGCCAAATGCAACTCTCCTTCTTCTGCCTATGATTTCATAAATGATGGCACAATTGATTTCCTACGATGCAGTAAAAAATTCCCTTACATATATAGACATTGCCTCAACGCTACCATATGAACCATCAACAACACAATTGTACATTGTATAATTAGACAACCTGTATTACAAGATGTGCTTCCTAGGTTGGAAAAATTTCCATATGAAGTATACCTACAGAAAAAGACAAACAATGTCTACATGTTACGCGACTTTCACGTCCATAGCAAATTTACATTAAATGAGGACAATGCCATACTACATATTGGCTGAACCAAAAAAAAAATATTCACATCATGCATTGACAAGAAACGAAACAATCTTATCTGTATTTGTCCATGCTACCCAATCAAGATATAAATAGAGTTTTGCAGTGCCATGACAAAGTGAACTGGAAGCGCATAAGATTGTTCAGTCCAGGAATGAGAAGCATGAGGAAAGACCTCATACAAAGTACCCAACTGTTAATAAATCAGGATCATCCTTTGAGCCATCAAAATGGCTTGATCCTCTGAACGGAACCATCGGGCATTTTCATTAATAATATTTCAAATTTGGCATTGTTTAAACTCCATTAAGTTAAATGTTGACGCTTGTTTCCAGAACTAGTAATGTTAGAACATTGTCAGGTCAACGTGATCTTGGTTCATAGTACTATCAGAAGCAAATGTTCATAGTGATCTTGGTTCATAGTAATATAGTAATCGACAAATTTCTTCGTTCCCCATTTGGGGATTTGATTTTAGATGGGATATAATGCCCAATCTCCGCTGATTTTTTCCTGTCTTGTGTTTGGCAGACTTTTGTTCATGTGCTTTCGTACTGTAGTTCAAGGTTCTCATGGGACCGGTTTTTGAATTATGGTTGGATGATAGATTCAATATATTAGTGGTTTTTCTATAATCTTAAAGAATATACAAGACCTGCCTTGCCTTTTAATGTAAGCTCTGTGAAGCAAATGTAATATGTAGTTCATTTTAGCACTTTTACTTGATTGATGAAATTACCAAAATTCTTCTTCAGAAATATTTTGAAATAAAAGGATATATGCTAGGTGAAGTCGAATGGGACTATGATATCAACCACAAAAAATTAATATTCAAATTCGTCATTGTTATACTTACGGTTAAGTTGACAGTACAATAATTTTACTTGAAAAACCCTCCATTGATTTTTATGTAGCTTTTTTATGCTTCTCTTATGCAAACACATCCTGGAAAGTATAACTATGACTCACTTTCTCTATTCCTTTATTGAAGATCATGTTCACCTGTCTAATGCACTTCATAGTTACTGTTAATACCATCAATGGGGATTTGTTAATACCAATTCCCGCTTCCGAAAATTTCCCTCCCCTTTCTTTTTCCCCTCTACTTTCCCTTTCTGGTTACTTAGTCATTTTTCGAAAAATGTCTAAGTGCACGGGTTGGCGGATTCACATGTTCACATTTCCACTAATGCTTTTATATCATGAGTCTAATCAATCGCTTCCCCATTCCATATTCAACCACTTTTTCGATCGCAAGTTCCTGGCCAGGCGGACTCAATATTGTGCTTCCATTGTTCTGCCCCCTACAAACAACACCCAAAGATCCCCGATATACAAATTGACAACCAAATTCCCCTTTCTTTTTCCCCTCTAGTTTCCCTTTCTGGTTAGTTAGTCATTTTTCCAAATATGTATCATGCTTTTATATCACGAGTCCGACCGAAGACTTCCCCATTCCATAATTGGTCACTTTTTCGATCGTCGGTTCTCGGGCAGGCGCGCTCAATATTGTGCTTCCATTGTTCTGCAACCTACAAACAACACCCGGAGTTCCGCGATATACAAATTGACCACCGAATTTCGCCATCATGCCCTATTCCGTGTTACACATTTTGCAATCAAAAGTTCGGAGACATATAATTTGACCATCGGTCCCTCACGTCTCATGAGTATAACTTGTGACCCTATTTTGAAGCCCGACCGACTGCTTTCCATACTTGTCCATTTCTTCGAATCTCTTTCGTGGGTCATTGGGTTGGCGGTTTAACAAAAATGTCCAATCCTTAATCGCTCTTCGTCGTCCCTGCCACCTTCACACTTCTTTCTAAATATGCAATTATTAAGCTTTAATGCTAACAGCTCATCATGCAGGAACCGTAAAGATTGTCATTAATGAGCGAAAGGCTCGAGGAGATCCCCCATTAATACAATCTGAACCAAGATTTGTGGAGGGTTATATTATCACTTTCAAGTGTTCATTTCAAACATCATGGAATCTCTTTCGCACGTCGTCGGGTTCGAGGCTTCACAAAATCTCCAATCCTTAATCGCTCTTCGTCATCCTCGCCACCTTCACACTTCTTTCTAAGTATGCAATTAGTAACCTTTAATGGTAACAACTCATTATGCAGGAACCATAGAAATTATCATTAATCAATGAAAGGCTCGAAGAGATATCCCATTAATATGCATTAAACCAAGATTTGCGAGGGGTTATATTATCCCTTTCGAGTGTTCATTTCAAGCATCATCTAGAGCAAACAGACATTCTTGTCAACTTATGGCAGCAACTCGACAACAGTTCTATCGAGATACAGTAAAAACCTTCGGGCATGATGACTAGAACTTCCAGTGGTCTAGGGCATATTCATACTACTCATCCCCTTTTGCCTAGAAGGAAGTAAGAAGATGGTCCCTTGGTGCACCAGGAGATATATTTCAAGCCAAAGAATTCCAAGGAAACCCCCCTGCTCAGACAACCCCCCCTACGTTTATTTGTTTTATAACCCTATAAATGTGCATATCTTGACCCCCTGTGTTTATTTTTTTTGTAACCCTATAAACATGTATATCTTGCATTCAGTTTGTATATCCATCGCCTGCTCCAAATTTCAAGGATTTTGTAGAAAAGCATGAAAGAATGGTCGACGCAGAGGTTGATGTGATAGATTTCAAGCCGGAAGAAGATGATCTGATGGATGATGATACGGCGATGGATGATGGCAATGAAGATGATGTTCCCACTCTTGCACCCAAATTGAAATCCACCATAACGGGGAGCACTTCCCAGCTCGATGATGGAAGCCCTAAGAAGACCAAAGGAAGGGGTTTTAGAAAAAAAAAAAAACAATAATGAACGCAATAGCCACTTTGCAACACGAGATTTTGAGTCTCTCGACTCAGATGGCAGTCCTGGCCCTCAGAGATGCATCCTTTCCTTTCATTTTTAGGGTTTGGATTTGTCTGTGGTGCAGGTTGTGTCCCTGAAGTCTTGGACTGTAAAGAGATGGTCTCTTGGTGCGTCGAGAGATATATTTCAAGACAAATAATTATTCAATTCCTGGACCAATCTCATGTTCTGTGGAGATACAATTAATATCTTAGGGGGTGAGGACCAGAACTCCTAGTGGTCCAAGACATATTCTTACTTCTCATCCCCTTCCACCCAAAACGAATTAATTTGGACCTCTGGAAATGCTCATGTAGACTGTGTCCCTGAAGTCTTTGACTGTAAGGAGGTGGTCTCTTGGTGCGCCGAGAGATATATTTCAAGCCAAAGAATTATTCCACTACGGGACCACTCTCCTATTTCTTTGTCACCTCAGGTCTTCTGCAAGATGTTGAGATTGTCAAAGCCAACATTGACCTTCAGAGGATAAGACTGCAAGGAGTTCCTAAAAAGGAATGATAATCATTTTTGTATGCATGTTCAAGAGCTTGTCAATGCCTTATGCATGTTGTTGCACTAGATGAACAATGTTTTTTTCTTTGTAACTCCTCTACTTGTATTTATGACAAGTATGTTCAATGCTTTGGTGCAAAGAACTCAGTCCAATGTCTATAGATAAATATATATTACCCATTATTTTTCTTATAAATTTACTATTAAAAAATTGTCTTGGAATCTTGGTTGGTGCTTCTTTGTTGGATTTAACACCTCTTCTCGTTTGCATGGTTCGATAGTCTCATAATTCTTAAATATTGTATTGACTCAACTAATTTGATCAAATATTAAGCATTGAACAATTATATGGCAATGCATTGTGTCGATCACATGAGGCTTATACAGAAACATAAATGAATTTCACACACAGTTTAAAACCAACATTCAATTCCATTTGTAATGTAGATAGAACATAGCAACACTAATTCACAATGTGGGAGTTGAGGCCCCGCCCAAGAAGTTTCGTTCTCATCTCAAACTTGTTGAGCAAACGATCTCTTATTTCCCTCTCGCTTCCTTGATTCCTTCACTCGAAAAGGAAGCATACTATTGGTTGTCCATGCCCTGGCCTCTATTTGAGCACTTTTACTTTATTAATAAAATTACCAAATTTCTTCTTCGCAAATATTTTGAAAAAAAATTATATATTCTAGATGAAGTCAAATGGGGCCATAAATCAACCACAATATTAAAATTCAATTTCGTCGTTGTTATAATTACGGTCAAGTTGACAGTACAATAAGTTTATTTCAACAACCCTCCATTGATTTCTTTGTAGCTTTTCGATGCTTCTCTTATGCAAACACATCCTGGAAAGTATAACTATGACTCACTTTCTCTATTCTTTGATTGAAGATCTTGTAGAGCTGTCTAATTGACTTCATAGTTATTGTTTCTCCTAAAGTCTGCACCTGAGTGCTAAAGGGAAGAGCCAGGCCACCGGAAATTTGGAATGGTCATTCTTTTGAATTTTTTGGTGAGTTAGACGGTTATTTCACCAAGACAAAATCATGGTCAAATTGGCAAGATGATATGGATGTGGTTTCTCCTTGGCTGGTAGCAAAGTAATGACAGACAAGTGAAATAATAGAGGGAAACAACAAACCATTCAATGAATAATCTTCTTCAAGAAGTTTAATACTTTAAATAATATTTCAAGGAATTAAACAATGTATAAAAAACACAATTACTCCCACGGGTTGCAATAAAGAAAAATCTTCATCCAAGCATTAGATGACGCACCCTAGTCGCATGAAATGACCAATAGCCCAATCTACCAAATCGACCTCCCTATTATCGGATCAATAAAGATGAATATTATGGGATCAAAGAATTTTTTAGTGTGAGAATTGAATTGGAAAAAATTGTTACTTATTCTAGTTTTTTTAAGGCCTTATCACAGTAAGAATGCAAAATTATCCTAACCCACTGTTATCTACAAAAGCCAAACATCAATAACGCCTGTAGATCAACTATACATAGTTATAGCCAAAACTCAAGTTATAGTTTATATTTGCATTTTCTCACACCCTTTTTAATGATACAAGCACAATACAAAATGAGTACGTGGATAAAATATTGGACTATAAAATGATGAATTTGCAACAATGGAGCTTGTTTGAGACCAATTCCCGCTTCCGAAAATTTCCCTCCCCTTTTATATTTTGCCACTCACTTTTATCCCCTTATTTTCCCTCTTCTATACTTAACCAAATCCCCTTTCTTTTTCCCCTCTAATTTCTCTTTTTGGTTACTTAGTCGTTTTTTCCGAAAATGTCTAAGCGCACGGGCTGGCGAACTCACGGGTTCACATTTCCACTCATGCTTTTATATCACGACTATGATTAATCGTTTTCCTATTCCATACTTAGCCACTTTTTCAATCGTGGATTCATGGGCAGGCGGGCTCTAGATTTCACTTCCATTGTTTTGTGACCTACAAATAACACCCAGAGTTCCACGATATGCAAATTGACCGCTGAACTCCCCCATCATTACCTCTTTCGTGTTACACATTTTTCACTCAAAATTTCTAAGACATACAATTTGACCATATGGCCCTCACGTCTCCTGAGGATCCCTTGTCACCCTATTTTGAAGCCCATCCAACCACTTTCGCTACTTGGGCATTTCTTGGAATCTATTTCGCGGATCGTCGGGTTGGCAGGTTCACGAAATCTCCAATTCCTAATCAATGTTACCCATGCCCACCACCTTCGCACTTATTTCCAACTATGCAATTAGTAAGCTTTAATGCCAACAACTCATCATGCAACAACCGTGAAGATTGTCATTAATGAGCTAAAGGCTCAAGGAGACAGACACACTGACTATCCCTACACAACCTGTCCAGAAACATGCAGAAAATATCTTGCCAAGTAATGGGATATCCATTAAAAATTTCAATATATTAGTGAAAACGAGTCTGACCAACCATTTCCCTATTCCATACTTAGCCACTTTTTCGATTGGCGGTTCCCAGACAGGCAGGCGCAAGATTGCGCTTTCATTGTTCCATGACCTACAAACAACACCCAGAGTTCTACGATATACAAATTGATCGATGGGCTACCCCATCATGCTCTCTTCTGTGTTACACATTTTGCACTCAAAAGTTCTAAGACATACAATTTGACCGTCGGGCCCTCACCTCTCCTGAGTATCCCTTATGACCCTATTTTGAAGCCTGACTGACCACTTTCCATACTTAGCCATTCCTTAATCGCTCTTCCTCGTCCCCGCCACCTTCACACTTCTTTCTAAATATGAAATTAGTAAGCTTTAATGCTAACATCTCATCATGCAGGAACCATAAATATTGTTATTAATGAACAAAAGGCTCGAGGAGATCTCCCATTAATACGCATTAAACCAAGATTTGCGAAGGGTTATATTATCCCTTCTGAGTGTTCATTTTAAACATCATGGAATGTCCTTCACGAGTCGTCGAGTTGGTGGGTTCACGAAATCTCCAATCCTTAATTTCTCTTCATCATCCCCGCCACCTTTCACACTTCTTTCTAAGTATGAAATTACTAATCTTTAATGCTAACAACTCATCATGCAAGAACCGTAGAGATTGTCAATAATGACCAAAAGGCTCGAGAAGATCTCCCATTCACACGCATTAGACCAAGATTTGTGAAGGGTTATATTATCCCTTTTGAGTGTTCATTTCAAACATCGTCTGGAGAAAACAGACGTTCTCGTCAACTTGTGGCAGCAGCTCGACAACAGTTATGTGGAGATACAGTGAACATCTTCAGGCATGAGGACCAGAACTTCCAATGATCCAGGGCATATTCTTACTACTCATCCCCTTTCACCCAGAACGAAGTAATTTGGACCTCTAGAATTGCTCGTGCAAGTTGTGTCCCTTAAGTCTTTGACTATAAGAAGGTGGTCTCTTGGTGCGCCGAGAGATATATTTCAAGCCAAATAATTATTCCACTGCGGGACCACTCTCCTATTTATTTGTCACCTCAGGTCTTCCGCAAGATGTTGAGATTGTCGAAGCCAACATTGAACTTCAGAGGAGAAGACTGCAAGGAGTTCCTAAAAAATTATGATAACGGGTTGGACCTCTTACCCAAGTTCCTGGAAGACCTGATGGAAGTTCCTGAAGATATCACAAGGTTGTAGGTTAGTTTGTTTAGAAATCCATTCTGGGAAATTGCCTGGTTGTTTACAAGAATAACGGGACATGAATCCACAACAAGCATTTCCCGCATGATTCTTTATATTTTGTATTTCACGGTCAAGGAACAAACCATTTTTTATTGGGGGAAGATGATTCCCATTGAAATCTATTCCCAATTGTCACGATTCAAACAAGAGAAGAAATTTTATATGTCATTCTACTTGGTTTTCACGATAGTGCATTGTTGTCCATTTCCAAAATTGTCTGTGTCCAAGAAGGTAAATTGTGAATTAGACCCAGTAACCCTTTGGTATCAGGCCTTGTGGAAGCACAAGACCTCCCATTGCTTTATGAGGTTTTTAATGACTTTGTCTCAGTTTTCAAAGATTTATTGTTAGGAAAGGATGCTCTCCGAATGTTTGACCAAGCAACCAATTTTTTGGACAAGAAGGGGACACTTGAACAAATGGAGAATTACAGTGTAATAATTTTTTTTTGCTCCAAGGAAAATCTTGCTTTCCTTCCTTATCACATTACGAACGGAATGTTTGTTACAGAAATAACAAGGCAATACAACTATTGGTTGCATTTTTTCTATGAGAAGAGAAAAAAGCAATTCATTCCTTTTCCTTGGAAAGTCGGGGACTTCATGTTCAGGAACGTCAATAAATTCGCAGGCCATTTCAATGACTTGAACCTAAGATATGTTGAAAGGTTGAGAGGGTTGACCCTAATGGGATTTTTGTAGAACATTTACTAGCAGTTGGCTTCAGCAATTATTTTATCCATATACTCCTGAATGAAGACAAAGACTATGACGAGAACACTCATACTCCTGACGCTGGTGACCTAGAGACATTGCAAAGCATCAATGAATTGTACAAACAACAGGGAAAAGGCCCCAGTGAGAAGAGTGTCCAATCCCCAGCTGCCACTCCCAAGAGTATGACATCCCGGAGCATCACTCCAAAGGCCCACCCCAGTAAGAAAGCAACCCACAATTCTTCAAACGGAGGAGGAGATAAGAACCCTCCTCGGGGTAAAATTGATAGCTCTCACAAGCTTCTCGTGATGAAGAAGAGAAAAAACATTGTGGAAGAAGTGGAAGAGCCTGGAACTGAAAGTGAAAACATGGAACTTGAGACTGATCTGGATAACGTATTATGCAACGTTGATCAGCCCGAGAACGCGATCCACCATAATCCCCTAATGGAAATAGCTGAGACTGAGATTTTTGACGAAGATGAATCCTTCGTATTCCAGAGCGTTGTTTTTTACAGCGAATCTAAAAATTTAATTATTGAAAAAAAAGATGTAAGAAATAAGAAAGGGAAATATCGTTCAGAGATTAACCTTAGGAACATGCAGCCATCCCAAATCTCCTGAATTCACTGAGAAACTGGAGATGCTTTGATTATTCCATTGGATGCCTTGAGGTGGAGAATGCCAGACTGAAGGACCAAATCAAGGAATTGGAGGAAGCTTTGATTCCTATTCCATTGCTTGTCAGTCCTTTAGCAATAACTGTGCATGCCACTCCTGCAGCCAAGTTAAAAGGATCCTCTAGTCTCCTCACATCGTGTAGAGGCTATGTGGAGAAGAATATAAAGAAAAGAATGGAGTTGATTACTCAAGCCTGGGAAACATCAAAAAGTATATCTTCCTTTGGAATGAGAGCACATGACTTCCAAGAATATTTGCAGGTAGATTTAAAAAATGAAGAAGGTTTCTATCTAGACACTGTCGTCCCTTTTGGCATCAATGTCACCAACATGAGAGAAATGAGAATAAGAGAAGAACATTTCCCCTCCCCAAACTGGATCAAACAATTAAATGCATGCTAGAAAGAGAAAGTTAAGAACCTACATCTCATTGTCCTATCATGTGAACAAGCCATATCAAAGAAAGAAGAATTATTCAGAAAGCTGACTGAAATAGACTTAGCCGGAAGTACCAACGAGGTCCAAGACCCCAAATTAATCCTCAACTGCTTGTCCTTAACCAAGCAAGCCTTTGATGAACAAGTTGATATTTTTAAGGGGTTGTCTTTAGAAAATTTTTACAACATCCTTGAATATGATGAGGATGACGTGGACAATTGGCTAGTGGACTATTCGGTACAAAATGAAGAAATTGAATAGGCTCTGCGTAATCTTTCTATCGATATAAGGGAATTAAAAAGTGAGCTTTTCAACATAAAAATCCAGCATGAGATTAACATGGGCCCCATGAGAAGCTACATTTAAGAATGGCCCCAAAGGGAAATCGACAAGCTCACTGATGAAGGGAAACAAGCGGTTGGCACGATTCCAATAACCTTCGATGAGAGAAATAAAAAGGCATCGACAAGCAAATAGCAAAGGGGGAGAGAGATACCATCATAGTAAGTCTATACTTATCACATCCTGCTTTCTTTATCAATCCAGTTATTCCACCTCTTTAAATATAAATTTCTAACCAAAGATCGATAACTTCCAATTTCTTCTTTTCAGGTCTTACTCTCTACCGTCGCCCACTTCTTCTTTCTATAGTCTTATTTCTTGTACTTATTTCTTTTATGGTCCGTGGGAGCCCCAATCCCATTCTATATGACAAACACATTTAAATTTGGAGGAATATGTAACAAACATTATTATTTTTTGAGAAATTTCAAAGAAAACTACTACGGGAACAATCTCGATTGTGCCTTGTAACCCTGTTTTCGGAATGCAAAGTTAGTTCTCTTAACGCATGTCGGTCATCTTCTTTTATTTTTATGTGCTCAGAAATTTGTATCTTGAACTATGTTGGATGTAAGGAAATTGTGTTTATTTAATTTGAATGTTTAATGTGTGTGATTCCTGGTCCTATTTTCCAAGAACCTTTATTTCAAAAAACAAAAATAAAAAACATTTTCTATCGTTTTGTATTGCTTTAAGTCATTACGACGAACTTTCTCTAAGTCCCACATTTGAACTATACACACCCCAGGAAAAACTTAAAGAAGAGTACCACATCTATAAAAATGCAGTAGGATTGACATCCTCGTTAGGTTGTTGTTTCAGTCCTAACAGATTCAAGGGTCAACAGATTTGTAAATACATCTGCAAGAATATCTGCAGAAATAAAAACTTTCAAAAATTTTTATCATTGCCAAAAAAACAATCAATTGGATAGACATGTTACAAATATATCAGTTGGTACTATACTGAACTGTCATAGGAATCTTACAAATATTTCAATTGGATAGGCATGTTACAAAGATGCCCTCTTCCTGGAGAAAAATTGCAGATCAACCTCTGCAAAGTGGGTTTGCTGCTCACGAACAAAAGTTTCAGGAAAAGGGCATCTTCCTCTGTCTCGACACCTTCTTTTCACACAGTTTAAATTAACTTCAATGAGATGAAAACTCATGAAAATAAACAATCATGTTAGGTGTGTGTTAATATATAGAAAAAACTTCCCCGATCGGGGTGGAAATGCGGTCCACTTGGCGACCGGCGAGAGCGGGAGGAGGCCAGCGGAGCACGGAGCCATGTGCTCGACTCGTTCCCGCAGCAGCTGCCAACCCGACGCATTAAAACGCATTCATGGATGACGGGAGGGACATTAACCCCACTCCCCTCGATCCCCTCTTTGCACCGAACCATGCACTCTCCTTCTGGCATTCTCGCTCGGGTGGAGGACTTAGGCTCTGGTCCGGCGATTTTCATGGTTTTACAGTTGATTTTTATGCTTGGCC
>JZKD02S0556343.1:22276-34641 GCA_000966675.3 Picea glauca | reverse complement strand
GTGACTCACCTCATTTCAGATGTCCAAATGCTCAACCCTTTGAAGAAGCCAAAAAATAATTTCTAAAGCCCACAGAGAAGTCCAGAGAAACTACAGAGATTATTCTGGGTAAAAAGGGTAAACCCTACAAAGATTATTCCCGTTCAAAACCCTAGATATATAATCTTAGAAATAATATATCTCCTAAAAAATAAATAAACAAATAAGTATTATTCTTGTTCAAAACCCTAGATATATAATCTTAGAAATTAAAATAGTATTTGCGTTGAAACCCTAGATATATAATCTTAATTTCAAAACCGCAGAGATCTACTATGCTCGTTCCAAACCACGGAGAAATATTAATTTCAAAACCACAGAGAAGTAGTATTCCCGTTCAAAACTGTAGAGAAATATTATCAAAACCATAGAGAAGTAGTATTCCCGTTCAAAACCGCAAAAAATTCCCGTTCAAAACCGCAGAGAAATATAGATGATCATCCCAACTTTACATAATCTTTTCTTATAAAACCTATAAAATATATAAATATTTTTTATTATTTTTTATAAATATAAAAATAATGATTATAAACTATGCATATTTAATATTATAATTTTTAATTTTATTTAAAAACGTTAACATTGTAACCATACCATTTTACTAAGTCAAATATAATTATAATTCTAAAAATACTTTACTAATTTTAAAGGATCATCTAATTTAAATTATAATTGTAAAAATAGTTTTACCAATCTTAAAAGATTGTCTATTTTTATGATTAATTTATTTATTAATCATGTTTGAAGTATAGATGATTATTCTAACTTTACATAATCTTTTCTTATAAAACCTATAAAATATATAAAAAAAAATTATAATTTTTTATAATTCTTTTCTTATAAAACCTATAAAATATATAAATATTTATTATTATTTTTTATAAATATAAAAATAATGATTATAAACTATGCATATTTAATATTATAATTTTTAATTTTATTTAAAAACATTAACATTGTAACCATGAGTCAAATATAATTATAATTCTAAAAATACTTTACCAATTTTAAAGAATTATCTAATTGAAATTATAATATTTTTACCAATCTTAAAAGATTGCCTAATTTTATAATCTCGTTTAAATTTTATAATAAATTTTCAATTTTATTTGGAAATAATAAAAATAACTTAATATTTCAATTATTCAATTACATTTTTTTAATAATAATAATATTAAAATATTCATTATAAGAAGTTTTTTTTCTGTATAAATATTATTTTACTCCATCTTGAATAGCAAAAATATTTTTTAGTTAACTTGTTTATTTTTTTTATAAATTAACTCGGGAAAAGAGCTTTGATTTCTATCAAATAGCCACATCAAACAAGTGAAGTTGTTGAGTAACAAGCTCCATGATGCATGTTTTTTGTTTTTAGTATGTATATTTTGACTTTACATATTCAACCCACGGTAAAGACGTATGTGTACCACTAAAATGCTAAGAGTATTGTAGTAATCATGTAGTGCGAAGAGTATTGTAGTAATTACAAATAATACTATGAATGTGTAAGGAATACATTAATTCCCTTATAGGCTAATGGAAGCAAACAAGTTAATACGAATGCACCATATTTAAGATTAGCGCATAGCTTATATCTTAATGGTAATATGTGAGTGCACCATACTATAGCTTGACAACTCAATGTGTAAGGACTTAATACATGCACCATATATTGATTACTTAACTATGATGCATCATTATAGGGATTATAGGGATTTAGATTAGTTTTATCGTCATTTCAATTACATAATATTTTGGATAATTAGGGAATGATAAATAGGTAAGGGATATCCTAACAAAATTAGCCTTACGTAGAGTTGTAAGGCTATATGGTATTTTTCTTGGATCCTCGGCTCAGCGTCACCCATGCATCCCTGCCCTAATGGGTTGGGTTCCCTGCCTATTTCCAACAGTAAAATAGTGCAATATTTGAGAGGCCCTTCCTAACTCCGTTTTTATTGTAATTCTTAATTACACTTTTGGAAAAATATTTCCCTTTGCTCTTAAAAATCCCATAGGAATTGTGGAATTTATTGGCTCACCCACTTCCTCCACTAATTGTTGTATATGAATTACGTAAATTACCGTAAATTTACGGTTGTATTTCACGTATCTCAACGACAGTGGACTTGTCTACTTGGTTAGCCAGGGAGTAAGATGAGCAATGAACACTTAGACTCTTTCATTTGACGGTGTGGTCGGTGGCAAACGCGTTGATGCAAACCCCCCTCCTCTCCTCGGGGCTGCGCGAACTCCTGGACAAGAATCTTCACTATCTGAGCTGGATTAGCTCCTCTAGGCCTTGCTGGTCTGCAACTGAATTAAACACAGGCCCTCTTATCACCTTAGGCACAGGTTATATGGAACCCGCGGGCCCTGCTTCTTAGTGCTTTTTCAAATCTCAAAGCTGACGGGCGCTAGCTCCTCCCACTAGCCCCTTTCCACATGTGACCTCGGACTATGACCCAGGGCTTAACCTCCTGAGTGCTTTGTAACTTCGGGTTTCGATGTTCTTAGCAACAACTGCACCCTTTTTGTCCAAACCCCGAATCATGAACTTGCTTGGGCAGATCTATGGTTCTCGTCTCTCCCACAGCCAACGACTGTGATCCGATCAAACTCCAGTCTTCGGGAGTTCCACACATATTAACACTCCTCTTCTCCAAAGTATTCTGCAATCGGAATCTTAGATCAAGCGCGACGTACCTCCCTTGATCGACGGCTGAGATCTCCTCACTCTTCGCGAAAAACGATCTTTGCTCCGCGCAAAACTTTCGGAGCTCTTCCCTCCGAACTCTTCAATCTACTACCATGTATCCCCGCTTCAACCACCGACTTGGATTTACTTTGCACTTCGCGACTTCGCGAGAATGGCTATCTGCTTGGTGCAAATCCTCCGAAGTTGTTCTTCAAGAACTTTCTTATCCACTGCCACATCTCCGCCTTCCAGTCAACGGTTGGGATTTCTTCATAGTTTTGGACTTCGACGTTTTTCACCCTTCTACACCCCAAACATTTCGATTTACGAATTTCTGAAAGAACTTACGGCTAACCATTGTGCAACTCTCCCAGATCTGACGGTTTGGAACGATCATGCTTCCTCCTGAAGGGATCTTGATCATTAATTTGAAAAACCTTATAGGGCTCCTCCCTTTAGAAGATTTCTCCCACTAACTTTTCTTAGAACTTGTCTTTCCTCCGAACCTTTAACTCTCTCAAGGGTTTTCTTCGATACTTAGTCAAATTTTGAACCTGTGCACTCCTTGCAACAGATTCTCACGCAAGACTTAGCTTCTTGCGGGCAAATGTGCATGCCTTGCAACGGTTCCTTTGCACTCTTTGTAAATGAAAGTTTCACGCTATCTCTTCTGAGCTTTTGAGTCTAAATAGACTATATCAACGCACTCCTTGCAAACAATACGTACTCCTTGTGTAAGCTCATGGAAGAGAAACAAGTGAAACTTATATAATGTTTCACATATTCATACATTCAACAATATAACTCATACATTCATGAAAACATGAAATAACAGAGAAGATTTAAGCAACAACAACACCACGGATTGGATCAATATCTCTATGTTATATTCATTCAAATGTAAATGGCTACAGCTATGATAAACAACAATAACTAAAACTCAGTAACAACAAAATCACAACAATATCCTACTGATTTGCAGCAGCCTCATTCAGTTGTACGATGCATTTACTTATACAAGAGGGCTCCTAGGGTTCCCTCCGACTACCTATCTTCTCGAAGAAAAAAAAAACTAACTACCCCTTAAGCACCGTTACATTAAAGTCTAGGAGTGAAACTCCCAGATCTCTCGCAATCGTTCAACTTCAAAGCGTTTAGATCTTCTTCAGTTTCCAATCCGTTCAAAAAATATTTGCAGGAAACGTCAGCGTTTAAGATTCCAAAATGATTTAAAAAAAAAAGTGTGCTAGGGTGTTGGGTCGTCTCTCCACGTGTGCTTTGCTGACGATGCTCCTGCATCATACTCCCCTAGGAAAAAATTCATGGACTCTTGTCCATGAGCTCCTACACTGACTTCCCATGCTTTTGGATATCGACTTCATTTACCCAATTGACATCTTCTATTGGGTGTCCTTTCCATTTTATCAAATACTCAAAATAAGTCTTCCTCCTGGTCTTCTTACCAATTTGTCGATCTACGATCTTCTCCATCTGCGACTTTTCTGCTATAGGCATCTACTCCTTCCACTGAATCTCTTTCTGGTCTTCTGACCCTCTGGTTCCATCTTCCCTATAAATATACAAGTCTGAAACGTTGAATATGGGTGATATACCCACATCCTTTGGCAACTCTATCTCATAAGCATTGGCACCAAATTTCCTTAGGATCGTGCATGGTCCTATCTTCTTCAACTTCAACTTGTTATATGTTCCCCTTGGGAACATTTCCTTCCTGAGATGTGCTAAAACTTGATCTCCTACTTCAAATTGAAGTTCTCTCCTATGTTGATCAACTCTTCGTTTATACTCTTTGTTGTTGTTCTGCAACTTCTCTCTGATCTGACTATGAAGCTTTTGCATTTCTGCAGCGAAGTCTTCCACTTCAGCGCTTCTGAATTCACTCTGCTCCAAGTCTCTCAATTTTGATACTCCTCTTGGTTTCATTCTGTACACTATCTGGAATGGACTCTTTCCCATACTTGTGTTCACTAAGTCATTGTATGCAAACTCTTCTTATGACAGAATTTGATCCCACTGGCTATGATGTTCAGTGACCAAACTCCTCAACAAATCTCCTAAACTCTGATTTACCACCTCATTTTTTCCATCTGTTTGAGGGTGATATGTTGACCTAAAAGAAAATTATGTCCCCAGCTTCTTCCATAATGTTCTCCATAAATTACCAATAAATTTAGTGTCCCTATCTAAGACAATACTCTTTGGGTAACCCATGAAGTCTCACAACTTCTTTGAAAAACAAGTTGCAATGTGTGTTGCATCACTAGTCTTCTGGCATGGGATAAAGTGTGCCATCTTTGAAAATCTATCAACTACCACAAATATGGAATCACTTCCCTTTTGGGTTCTTGGAAATCCCAACACAAAATCCATGCTTGTTGCATCCCAAGGCTTGTCTGGAATAGGCAATGGTTGATACAATCCGGTGTTTTGTTTCTTTCCTTTTGCATATTGGCAAATCTTACATTTTTTTACAAACTTCTTCACCTCTATTCTCATACCTAGCCAATAGTATGAACTGTTCAACTGTGCAAACATTTTTTCATGGCCGAAATGTCCTGCTAGACCTCCACTATGTTTTTCCTTCAACATATTTTCTCTCATTGAACACCTTGGTATGCACAACTGGCAACCTTTAAACAACAATCCATCTTGAATCATATATTTTGTCCACTGACTTCTTTCTCTGAGCACATGGTTGGCACATACTTCATATGCTTCTTCAAAATCTTGATCATCACAATACATCTCCTTAAGGTGTTTAAACCCTAAGGTCCTGACTTGAAATTCCTATAGAATCAGACATCTCCTGCTCAATGCATCAACAACCTTGTTAGCATTACCAGAAACATGCTTAATGACAAAAGTGAATTTTTTCATAAACTCTATCCACTTAGCATGTCTCTGATTGAACTTCTCCTATCTGGTTATGAATTCTAAAGCTTGATTATCGCTATTCAAAACAAATTCTTTCGGAACGAGGTAGTGCCTCCATTTCTTCAAGGCTTGAATTATTTCATAAAATTCCTTATCATATGTGGAGTACTTCTTCTTAGTGTCATTCAACTTCTCACTGAAATATGAAACCGGTCTATTATCTTGGCTCAAGACCGCTCCAATTGCAACTCCACTTGCATCACACCTTACTTGAAATGTCTTCTCAAAATTTGGCAAGACCATAATTGGTTGTTCTATTATATTCTCCTTCAATATCTTGAAATTTTTCTCAGCCTCTTCCATCCACTTGAAAGACTTGTGTCTTTTCTTCACCGTATCCATCATTTGTGCACCAATCCCACTGAAATTTCTAACGAAGTTCCGCTAGAAACTCGCTAATCCATGGAAGCTTCTCACCTCAAATATGCTTCTTGGTGATGGCCATTCTTTGATTGCTCTCACCTTTTCTGGATCCATCTTCAATTCATTTGAAGAGATCACAAAACCCAAGTAAATGAGTTATGTCTTCATAAAAGAGGATTTCTTTAAATTTATTAACAACTTCTCCTGTTGTAGTCTCCTCATCACTAATGTCAAATGTCTCAAATGCTCTTTTTTAGTCTTACTGAAGACTAATACATCATCTAGATATACAATCACAAATTTACCAATGAAATCCTTCAATACTTCATTCATTAGTCTCATAAAAGTACTTGGGGCATTCGTTAAGCCAAATGTCATAACAAGCCATTCATACAACCCCTCATTTGTCTTAAAGGTTGTTTTCCACTCATCACCTTCTCTCATCCTTATCTGGTGATATCCACTTTTCAAATCTATCTTTGAAAAAATAATTGCTCCACTTAAACAATCCATTAAGTCATCCATCCTTGGTAAAGGAAATGTGTACCTGATGGTGATCTTGTTTATGGCTCTTGAGTCTGTACACATTCTCCATCCTCCATCCTTATTTGGACTCAAAACAGTTGGTACTGCGCATGGACTCAATCTTTCTCTAACCAAACCCTTGTCCAATAATTCATGGACATGTATTTTCACCTCCTCATTCTCTTGAGGTGTCAATCTGTATATTGCTTTGTTCGACAGACTTGCTCCTGGTATTAGATCAATGTGATGGCTGATACTTTTGATGGGTGGCAATGAGTTTGGTAACTCATCTACTACTATGTCAACAAAATTCTCCAACAGCTCTTGAACTTCCTCAGGAAAATCATCCATAGACGTACTTGTAAGGACAACTTTGGGTTTCCTCACCACAACAAATTGCATCTCTTGTTCCTTCTTGACTTCACTCAGGAGTTCCTTCCCACTCATGAGAAGTATGCTTGTGTTGGCTTCTTCCTTTACTTTCTTCTCCTCTATTGGCAGCAACATGTCTATCCTACCATTCTTCTCCAAAGTATGCGTATTTTTTCTCCCATCATGAATGAAATTCTTGTCAAACTGCCATGGTCTCCCCAACAAAACATGACATACATCCATGGGAATCTCATCACACAAAATTTCTTCTCTATATCTTCATATTTTAAATTCAATGAGGCATTGTTTAATTACCATTACCTGGTGACCTTTATGCAACCATGAGACTTTATATGGCTTCGGATGTGCAGTTGTCTCTAGTTCCAATTTCTCCACCATATCTATGGATACTAAATTACCAGTGCTCCCACTATCAATAATGGCTTTGCATACCCTATCTTTAGTCTTGCAAGCAGTCCTGAACAAACTATTCCTCTACACTGGCTTCAAGAGAACTTTCTTCAACATCATATATCTTCCATCTTTTGCACCTTCTACTTCAACATTCAGCTTCTGCGCTTTTGAAATGTGAGCTTCACCTCCTTCTTTATTTTTCTCGGGACATTCCCAAGACAGGTGTCATGTCTTTCCACAAGCATAACACCTTACCTCTCCTCCTCTGCTTCTTCCTCTTCCTCTAGAAAAAGAATTTCTTCCACCAGACTGTCTCCCTCTGGATCTTCCTCCTCTTTCTGAGTGACTGTAGGTTTTCTCATTCTCACCCTTGGGTTTTTGTGCCTTATCATGGGAAATTCCCTTGCCTCTGTTTAGACTTATGCCTCTGCTTCGCTAGTTTTTTTTTCTTCCCAACTTCTCCTTTGCCTTTAGTGCAATCTGATAAGCATCCTCTACTGTCCTCACCGACATCAAGTTGATCTCATCCTGGATCTCATATCTCAGGCCATTGATATACTTGGAAATCTTTTCTTCATCTCTCTCTCTCTCTCTGTCCATCCCTGATGTTTAGCTTGTAAAACTCCTATGTGTATTCTTTCACTGTCATTCCTTTCTGTCTCAAGTTCTGCATCTTCCTAAACAGATTTATCTAATAATCCTTGGGCATGAACGTAGCCTTCAGCTTGGCTACCATTCTATCCCAGCTCTTAATCTTTTGCTTACCTTTGCCTCTTTTGTCAGCCTGCAGTTCATCCCACCACAGTGTTGCATGTCCTTTCAACCTGGTGACAATGTGTCTCACCTTCTTCTCCTTATCGACGTCTTCATAGTCGAAATATTTATCCATGGATCTTATCTAATCCAACAGCTCTTCAGCATCCAAATTGCCTTCATACATTGGGATGTCTATCTTTTCTCTAGCTCTGAGCTTCACAACAACTTCCAATAAGCATTCTTCGACAACATATTCCCCTACAGCTTCTTCAACCTTTGTTTCTTCTCTTTCTTCCTCACTGACGTCTCCAGCATCAGTTTCTCTTCTTTGCACTATCTCCATCGCATCCAACCTTGCGCGAAGTTCTCTCATTTCTCTTTCTACAACTCAATTTTCTACAGGAGGCTATGCAAGTCTTCTAGGCGGCATTGTGTTGATATATTTGATACCACTTGATGATATCAGCCTACTTCTTTGTCTCCTCTGCCTACGATCTGCAGACAATATTTCTTCTCTGATACCATTTGATGGTATCAAAGTATCTCTTTTCACTCTCTCTCCTTTCTCTATGATCTGTAGATAAAATTTGTGCTCCGATACCACTTGATGCAAACCCCCCTCCTCTCCTCGGGGCTGCACGACCTCTCGGTCAAGGATCTTTACTATCTGAGCTAGATTAGTTCCTCAAGGCCTTGTTGGCCCCAAACTGAATTAAACACATGCCCTCTTATCACCTTAGGCATAGGTTATATGGAACCTGCGGACCTTGCTTCTTAGTGATTTTTCAAATTTCAAAGCCGATGGGCACTAGCTCCTCCCACTAGCCCCTTTCCACATGTGACCTCGGACTATGACTCGGGGCTTAACCTCTCGAGCGCTTCGTAACTTTGAGTTTCAACATTCTTGACAACAACTGCACCCTTTTTGTCCGAACCCCGAATCACGAACTCGCCTGGGCAGATCTATGGTTCTCGTCTCTCCCACAGCCAATGCATGTGATCCATTCGGACTCCGATCTTCGAGAGTTCCACACGTCTTAACACTCCTCTTCTCTGAAGTATTCCGCAACCAGAATCTTAGATCAAGCGCCACGTACCTCTCTTGATCAACGACTGAGATCTCCTCGCTCTTCGCAACTTCGCGAAAAACGATATTTGCTCTGCCCAAAACTTCCAGAGCTCTTCCCTCTGAACTCTTCAATCTATTGTCACGTATCCATGCTTCAACCAATGGCTTGGATTTACTTCAAACTTCACGACTTTGCAAGAATGGTTATATGCTTGGTGCACCTCCGCTGTAGTTGTTCTTCCTGAACTCGCTTATCCACTGCCACTTCTCCACCTTCCAGTCAATTGTTGGGATTTCTTCATAGTTTTGGACTGTGTCGTTTTTCACCCTTCTACACCCCAAATCTTCCAGTTTACAAATTTATGAAAGAACTTATGGATAACCACCATGCAACTCTCCCAGATATGACGGTTTGGAACGATCTCGCTTCCTCCTGAAGGGATCTTGATCGTTAATCTGAAAAACCTTAAAGGGCTCCTCCCTTTAGAATATTTCTTCCGCTAACTTTTCTTGGAACTTGTCTTTCCTCCGAACCTCTAACTCTCTCTAGGGTTTTCTTTGATGCTTAGTTGAATTCCGAACCCGTGCACTCCTTGCAACAGATTCTCACGTAAAACTTAGCTTCTTGCGGGCAACTATGCATGCCTTGCAACAGTTCCTTTGCACTCTTTGCAAATGAAATTTTCACGCTATCTATTCTGAGCTTTTGAGTCTAAACAAACTTTGTCAATGCACTCCTTTTAGACAATACACATTCCTTGCATAAGCTCGTGGAAGAGAAACAAATGAAACTTATCTAATGCTTCACAGATTCATACATTCAACAATATAACTCATACATTCATGAAAAAATGAAACAACAGAGAAGATTTAAGAAACAACAACCCCACGCATTGGATCAATATATATCTGTTATATTCATTCAAATGTAAATGGCTACATCTATGATAAACAACAACAACTAAAATTCAGCAACAACTAAATCACAACAATCTCCTACTGATTTGCAGCAGCCTCATTCAGGCGTACAATGCATCTACTTATACAAGAGGACTCATAGGGTTCCCTCCGACTACCTATCTTCTCGAAGAAGAAAAAAACTAACTACCCCTTAAGCACCGTTACATTAAAGTCTAGGAGTGAAACTCCCAGATCTCTCACGATCATTCAACTTCCAAGCGTTTAGATCTTCTTCAGTTTTCAATCCGTTCAAAAAAGATTTGCAGGAAACGCCAGCGTTTAAGATTCCAAAATGATTTCAAAAAAAAAAACACGTTAGGGTGTTGGGTTGTCTCTCGACGTGTGCTTTGCTGATGATGATCTTGCATCACGCATGGACAGTAAAGGACTTGTAATTGATTTGATGTTTAAAATCAATTGGGAATTCCAATAAGTGTCGGTAATTTGCAATTGTTCAAGTAGTGATTTGCATGCATTTTCTAGAGTGCATGACCTTTTATTGTTTTCACCCAATTGGCTCAAGGTTTGATACATCCTGTAAGTTTCTAGCTCAAGGGAAACTCCACACTATGAAGGAATAGAGTAGCCCCAGACTCTTAAGGAAGAAGAAGGGATGTTGCTTGCTAAGGAGAGTTAGCATGTAGACATAGAGAGCCTTGGCGTAGGATGACCACAAACTGTTCAGAAGTGATTGCAATGTGACAAAAAGGGAGACAAAGACCCCCCTGAATATAAATTCCATTGAACATGTATGTTTGTTGCACCTCTCTAATCCATTGCTTATTATTCTTGGATGTCCAATAATTCCTTTTGGTGTACAAAAGTGTGGACGCGGTCTCCCGGGATTTCAGATCAACTGTGTACAGAACTCAACTCTAGTTATCCAAATTATGGGGTGAGAACTGTAAATTTTTGGGTCGTCCCAACAATAATCTTCAGATACCATGTTCGGAATATGGAGATGCCCTCTTCAATGTTTTGGGTAAAGAGAACCAAACTATATACATGTACATGTGCAATACACCTTTTCAGGATGCATTCAACTCCATAGGAGAACAACTCTGGAAATGTAATGCTATTGTCTATTATGATTTCTACAACTGCATAAAGAGATAAAGGATGCAAATCATGTGAAACAGATATCATTGTCAGCGTGACAACCACTACTACATTTGATGAAAGGTTTTTGTATGATTTAAACTGGGTAATATATATCTTGTACCAGACTTTGATTGATATTGAACGTGTAATGTTATTTGAATAATTTTGATCAAACCGACCCGCTTCATTACAGTAAATAATTTTTTTTAATATTGTTTCAACTCGTAATGCATACTATGTGTTATCTGCTCACCGTAAATGCAATGGTCTAGGTATGACGTTGCTCTAGAAACCAACATGACTGGAGTTTATCACCTTTTGGAGTTTGGAAAATGCTGCAAAAATGTCCAACTTTTTATCCATATGTCCACCGATAAGTGGTATGTATTCACATAGTAAACATTGCAGATTCAACTCGGTCGTTCATATGCTATTGCAAGGATGGACTTCGTACCCACAAATGTTCTATTTTAGATTTACTAATTTGGATTTTGAGGTTGAGTAAGTGAATCACAATGCTCCAATGTAACTATGTGGTTCTTAGGCAAGCACCCATCTACATCTCATTAACACACCTTTTAGTTACCCCCTCTTCCTTTCGGGTTACCCCACACCTTCCAGCCTTCTGAATCGAGACTGAACTGGAAACTCGATTCACTGAGAGAAAATGATATATCAAAGACCAAATCCATTAGGATATATCTTTCATTTATGGACAAACTCCTCATATAGATACCCTCAACCACCAAAAAAATAGAAAACCCCTAGTCAATACACCAGTAGACTAATTAAGTCACCATGTTAGTAATAATATAGACTGGTAGTCGGAATATGTATAAATTAGCGTATTGGTAATAATAGTAGTATAGAGTATATACGTTTTAATCTATGTATATTCCATATAGAAGATAGAGAAGGGCACGCATTACAGCTGGAGAAGGTCATGTAGGCTATTATTGCGGCCTCGAGGAAGGAGAATACAAAGGGCCCTAGGCCAAGAGGTAGGAGTTGTATATTTTTGTTTTTTTCTCTGCAACTAAATATTCCGTATGTAGTCATATTTGTAAATTAGTAAATGAATTTAACAAAGTTTTTATTGAAAACCAAAAT
>JZKD02S0556343.1:0-15413 GCA_000966675.3 Picea glauca | reverse complement strand
TTAAATTTAGTACTTGTTGCCAAATTTTATTTACGTAAGTATGGAGATAGCTTTGAAAATTATGAAAATTATACTTCTTAAAGAGCTGATAGAAATTACAAAATTTGGTAGAAATATAAATGTTAACACAAATCGGGTTACTACACACATGTTTTGAACTAAAGATATCAAACAGTTTTGAACATAAATTCCCAAAGAGACAAAATGCAATTCTTTTCCATAACAATTCAAAGAAATTCACAAATGGATGAAAAAAAATTACTCACATGACTTTGATCCAGAGCAAGCACAATCACCAATGAAATAAAGATTAAAGATATGAGATAAAGATTAAAGATCCTATGATACATAGATAATGTTAAATCACATATGATATTAGAAAATTTGTGCACAAACACCATCAAATGTAATCAAATACACCACCTATCCTAGAAACAATAATTGAGAAACACACCATGCTATTTTTTTTTCAATAGAAAATTAGCTCAAAATTATATTAAGATACAATTTTTTTACATAATATCATCCATGGCTAAGCCCAGTCTTAACATCACTGATAATAAGCTCGAGTATAGGAAGAAACAATCAAAGTTCATACATCTCCCAAAGGATACAAAAAGTCAAAAAACACTACCGAGGTAGGTACATTCATAAGAAGGTATTGTTCATTCCTTTAAACCAAAAACCAGAGTAAATACTATCTTAAAAACATAGAGAATTAGAACATAGCCAGATGCTTCAAAGGGCCTGCCCCACCAAGCTCTCATTGATAATAAGTTATCTTTCCTTCATGCTTCAGGAGAGCTTGTTTAGAAAGTTGATCTGCCTCTTTGTTGAAATCTCTGTAGATATGATGGAAGCTAATAGCCTGAAAATTTTTAATGAGATTTTTTGTTCTAATATTCCAGCCTTCAATAGAACTTGCCTGAAGCTGACCACGATCATTGAGCCAGTCTATTATCACCCTGGAATCACCCATAGCTTGAAGTTTTGGGAGAGAAAGATGACTAGATAACGTGAGAGTGGCCCAAATACCCACGAGCTCAGCCTTTGTATTAGTTCCTTCCCCATAGTTTAGATACCATCTATAGACTAAATAATCAAAGGTTTTAATAACCCCCCTACTCCACATACTTTCCTATCACTCTGCGTTGCGCCATCAAAAAAAGTGATAGAAAAACCCTCTGAATGAGTGATCAGACATTCTCTGATAGGGGTGCAAACTTGAGACAAAGGTTGTTGCTTGTAGAGACCCAAAACCTTAATAAATACAAATTGATATGAAGGGACCTCACTTTCAAATATAGCTCTGTTCCTTTCGAATCAAATACACCAACAAATAGTAGCTACAAGAGTTGGAGACACAGATTTATCTTTAATCCAATTATAAAAACATTTAGAGAGTGTATTACCTTCCCAAATCCTTTTAAGATTTTGAATAGATTTGATTCTATTCCAGAACTTTTTTGTGAACATACAATCAATAAAAAGATGATCGATATCCTCTGAGCATATTTTGCATAAAACACACATGCTTGGGCCTTCCCAGCCCTTTCTCTGTAATATGTCCCAAGTTAGAATTTTTTGATCCATCGCCAACCAGACAAAGAGTTTAATTTTAAGTTGAAGATCCCACTTCCAAATTTTATGCCTCCAACTATTTGGAACCTGAAAATTAAAAGTAGGGAAAAGAGCAAGATAATCATTTTTAACAGAGAGAGTACGAGAAGAGTTACCTCCAGTCCACATGAGTTGGTCTGGGGTATCTCCGATATTTGTTCCAGCTCCAATAAGCGCTTTCTGAAAAAGATCCCACTCTTCTACTAGGTTACCATGCAATTCTAGATGAGAGCTTCGGATCCATTTTCCATAATAATTGGGGGATGCTTGATGAGCCTTTGCTTGGGCAAGAACCGATATCTTTTTATTATGAAGGTGATCTATAATATCCTCATAAAGAATCACTTTGTCGTCCGGCCCCTAGATATGATCTCTTCCTATAGAAATTAGGTGACCAGAACACGACAACCAACTGAGCCAGTGGGTGATTAGATGAACAGGATTTAAAAGATTGTTCCAAATACTAGAGGCAGAGTTATGTTTGAAAGTGGCAGAACAAAACCATTTTATAATAGTAGTATTGTAAAGATATTTGTCCTTGATTATTTTGTGCCAAATGCCATCTCTATTAAGGACACACCAGAGAGTATTTGCATTTAGAGCTGTATTGAAAAGAGATAAATTATGAAAGCCCCAGCCGCCATAGGATTTAGGACGAGATAATATATCCCATCTGCAAAGGTGGTAATGATTTGTCTCATTGTTCCCCTTCCATAAAAAATTGAACATTATCTTGCGAATCTTTTTAATAACTGTGCGCGAGATAAGCTCCAGAGACATCCAGTAAATCGGTTGACTCTCCAGGACTGATTTTAGAAGGATGTATCGACCTCCCAAGGATGGCCACTTATTGCACCAAAGGCCAATATTTTTTTCCATTTTGATAATTAACCAGTTCCAATCCATTGCCCACTGCGCACCATTCTTCAAGTGATATCCCAAATATTTGAATCATGTAACCAAAGTTGAGAAAATATACAGTAGAACGGATTTAAAGAAAGTAAGATCCAACTCTGAAAGCCTTCATAATGCATGGTTATTTTTGAAACATTAACTTGTAGACCCAAAGATTTACAAAAAAAGACAATAAGTTTTTCAATTTCCAACTACTCTTGTAAATCAGCCTTCGTTAATATTAAGACATCATCCATGAAGAATAAATGGAGAATGTTAAGCATTCTAGAAACTTTGATACCTGAGAGCTTGTCCTCCGCTTTGCTCTTTTTTAATAAGAGGCTGAGACCTTCCATTACCATGATAAAAAGTAACGGAGACAATGGGAAACCCTGTTGCAAACTGCGACCACTCCTGAAGAAATCTGTAGTCTCAATACACCATGCTAAATACACTATATTTCACAATCGCTCATATCAATTGCTCAAAATGCTCAACTTTTCTTAGTAAAATAATTACATTTATGTATTTCACAATTATGAATAGTTACACTTCAAAATGCTCGATTTCAGCAATTCTATAAGAAGTAATTCAAAATTTTCAAATCATTTCATTTTGTAGGAGACGGTAGAAAAATTCTCATTTTAAAAATTCGAAGAAAAAGAATCTCACAAAAGAAAGATTCATGCTAGAAGAATTGAATTTGGGTGGGGAGGATAACAATCATTCCTTCCAACCACTTGAACTAAACCCAATTGATATAAGACCCTAACTTTATTTACATATCCTAGAAGTTTAGAGAGTGAAGCTAGAAGGGTTATAAGTTTGTCATAGTTTGGAGATTCAAGTAGGAGAGTATTCCAACTTATGGGTAGTGGGGAGTGGGGATTCAAGTAGGAGAGTATTCTAACGTATAAGCAATGGGGATTCTGCTCAAATGATGGACCCAATGATCGTTTCAACAAAATGAACATTCATAATAGGAGAATGTAGTACTAGGATGGGAGAAGTGAAGCTCTATTAACCTAGAAAGTTGAGGAGTCGCTTGTATGGACCCAAAACTCATTTATCATACTACTAAGTCATTGACAAGGACTTGTTTGGCATAGTCGTCCAAACTTGTCTAAGAGAAATGGTCATAACTCAACGACGATTTGAGAGGAATGAACCGTACAACCTTACATGTGTTGTTGCATTCTTATGAATAATGGTAGGTTGAATCAGAAATGGACCTCACAAAAATGAGAGACTCCTTTTAATGCTGTTGTCTAATTGTTATATGTTTTTGTCATCTTCGTCGCAATCTAACAACATAAAGTCCGCACGAAATCACCTGAATGCAAAAATTGATTCAACGTGTTGAAAAACCCTTGGGAACTCGGGTTATACACATTTAACCACTCAAATCTGCAGATCCAACAATATCTCGCCGGGTTTCGGGCAAATATCCCCGAAAAATATGCCCAAAAAAATACAAAAACGTAACACCTTTAAAATTTCCTTGTGAATTAAGAAACAAATTTGTGAGCGTTCCGTTGAAACCAAACAAACCCATATACCAAATTACAAAACTGGATGTGATGGGCAACTTACTAGGGCCTGGAATATTTTAAGACCATTGGATCAATAGATCACAAATTTCTTAATGGCAGGGTTCACTCCTTGAAGAAGGCAGACCATGGACTCCCACTAGCTTCACATTATTGAGTCCCCAACAAACATTTGTTGCTCTCCCTTAAACTATCACAACACATCTTTGGCATTGAAATTGAATTAGCACCACATATAAATATATGAAACTTCAAATCCATTTATGGAACTCCTGCTCAACTGCCTTCTCCACTTCTTATAATCAAAATCCGATTCCATTCTTGTCATAGTTTACTCTTCCTTCAAATAGGTAGGGGCATTGTTCAACACGATAAAGAGGATAGGAGGCATTGCAGACCCATGTCCCTAAGAAGAGATCTCATTTTCGTTCACATGGGTTTTCTTTGCTTGTTTCCTAATGAAAGGTTTATGTGATGAAGAGGGGATGAGACATGATGGATAACACATTGCACATAAAATTAGTCACCACTTGCACTGCACAAAGGTGTTGGTTAAACGTTTTATTTTTTTGGTTGGAATTAGACGATGTAAATCTAGACAAAATCCTTATTTTTTGTTGTTTAAATTGTATTTTTGAATGCATAAATGGATTCAACAGATTCAACCATTTCTCATCAAATTTTGGGCAAAATCAAACCAAACAAATCATAAAAAAAAAACTAAAAGACTAAAATGTTTAGAGTAAGTTGTACATAATAGTTGCATTGAAGGATATATTTCAATAGATATATTTCAAATATATCGAAGGTTGTCATGACGGTATTGAAATCACAAGGGTTAATACATCATTGAATAACAATAAATGGAGGGCAACAAAATGATTATCATCCATGTTGCTTCAACGGTCACCAAGTTATCCAAACTCTATAATATGTGTGTGATACGAAGGTCGACGATGCTTTTTAAAAACAAGGACGACAATATCATTTAGTAACTCACAAATTAATATGATGACATTTTTAAAGAGAGTTTTTTTTTTTTTTCAAAAAGATATAAAAAAAATAAAATTTTCAAAATTTATAAATATATATGAAAATTTTAAAATTAATAATTTTCAAAATTTATAAATATATATGAAAACTTTAAAATTAATAATTTTTCAATTATATATTTTAGAATTAATTATACAAATTAAAAAATTATACAAAAATTAAATAAATATAACTTCCAAATTATTGATAGATGAGTTTTCTAGAAATAAAATAATGTATATTTAAATATTGTTTTTATTTTTTTAATTACAGATACTATTTACATTTTAATTCAATTATAAAGAAGGTTCTTATTTAATGAATCATTTAGATATAACACCATTAAAAAATAATAAAATATATTATATAATTGAATTTACTTTTTAATGAAACATTTATATATAAAAACATAAAAAAATTATAAAATATATTATGTAATTGAATTTACTTTTTATTTTTTAAATTTATTTTTGAATTACTATTTCCATTCAAACACATTATTTTGTAAGGATATAATATTAGTAACAAGGGTTCCATGGTAATTCAATTCTTGCCGTTGGAAAATACATGTTAAATAATGAAATTTAATATAACTAAATACACAAATAATAAAACTATAATATTCATAAATATAATAATAAATAATATATTAAATAATAAATATAATATAAATATAATAATGTATAATAACAAAATACATAGTACAACTTTTTATATTTAGATGTGGTGATTGGTAAAATTTATTGATTATGTAATTAATTTTACATATTGAAAGACTTGAAAGGAGCAATAACACTTCAATTCTATCAATCAATTAGAAATGAGAAACATAAATATTTTTATTATATTCAAAAATATATATTTGTTTTTCTATGTTAAACATTACATTGCATACACAAATTTATGATAAAAGATAAATTAATGTCACATAAATGTCACATCAAAAACAAATTCATTGCTATAGTCTCAAGGACTGATAATAACCTTATTCAAACTTATTCAAATTTGTTGCAATTTATTAATAAGAAATATCAATGATTTTAGTTTCAATTCCATCTATATATAAATTAACATTTTACATATTTTCCAAAAAAAAATTTAAAAAAAACAAAAAAAAATGTATGTTGTTAATTAATTACTTAAACAAAAAGAAATATATATCATAATATATGTACTATTAATTAATTACATGGTTAGTAAGTATTTAATTTGATATACACATGCAAAAATAAAATTAATATATATCATAATATAAGTATTATTAATTTAAATTGTAAAAATAAAACTAATATGTATCATAATATATGTATTATTAATTTAAATTAATTAAATTATTAGTGAGTATTTATTGCATATTTGCAATAACATTTAATATTCATATTAAAAAATTAAAACCAAAATACATATGTTAATATATGTAATATTAAGATATATAACAATGAATGTTGATACAAAATTTATTTACATAATAAAAATAAATAAACAATGTTAATTTTGTTTTAATTTATTTAGTCATATGTTATTACACATTTATTCTACAACTTCAAAGATAATTAGTATTGGTAATAAATATATTAGGCTCAAAATTAAATTACTTGGTAGTAAATATATCTATGCCATAAGCTCTAACACGACTATTATATAACAATTACCATATTTTTATAGTTGGGAATGTGTTTTAAGTTGCTAATATACTAGCCTAACCACTTAATCCGTGGTCACTTAATATGTGGTTGATGAGGTGATGAGTCATCGTGTAGTTCATCATATGGCAAGCCGATTAATAAATAATTAGTGTTAATTAGATGCTCTAATGATTAATGGACTCATAATGACATGCACTATCCTCCCCTTTAGTTTGTGTACACGACGAAGAATATTCTTCTATCATTAAATCTTAGACGCACATTGCATATTTTTAATTAAAAGACGAGCCCGCTAATGGAAGTAAGGTTCTTATAACTATGGAATTCTAACAAGGTGGTAAATAACAGCCCAACAATGGAGGCAGATCTAGATGAATTATGGCAATATTTGGTAAATAACAGCCCGACAACGGAGGCAGATCTAGATAAATTATGGCAATATTTGGTAAATAACGACAACGAATGAAGAACTAGATAAATTATGGTAATATTTGGCTATGGACAAATGTAACCACACTACTATGGGATGCCCAAAAGAAGATCTGCACAATCCAATGGAGACACATCACAAAGGACATAATCACATAAAGGTCTAAATGCAAAGGTGACGACACAACGTTGTGTGACCATGAGACGAGGTTTATACTTATGAACCCACCCTAATTGATAAGGAGACAAATGAGGGGTGGTTGGTAGGTTTAATCGGTTCACCAAATCTTGAGCTACTAAGTTCTTTTGGCTGTCATTATCAATAATGAGTGTAGCAAGAGGCTGCTTGATTTGACAATTGTGGGTGAAGAGAGGGGTAGTCGAGGTAGCATTAGAATCAATAGCCATCAAAAACAAAGAGGGGTCTACAACTGTGGTATTATCTAAAGAGATTGGCTCAGAAGGAGGGGGTGTTGAAGATGAGGACTCATGAGTATAAGCAAAAAGAGTTTTGGCAGTAGACGAATTCTATAGGACACGACAATCGACGATGTTATTGATCCGAATTTTATGACCAGAACGAAATGAATACAGATTATTAAAAGATGCTTAACACAAAATAACAAAGATACAATAAAATTGGTTTTCTATTCAATAAGGAACTAAGTTGAAACTGTAAAATGCAGCGGAAAACAAGCTTGTTGGAATGGTGGCGGCTTATCTCTCAGAAGAGATGTGACGGCTACGCTCATTTGCAAGAAGATGGTTACAATGAGGCTCTGAAGGCCTTTTACAATAAACATGAATGTCAATAACCCTAGACATCCAAAAACCTAACCCTAGGAGATGAAGCACCAAAAGTCATGTGGGCCTCGTTTGGGTAAGTTAATACATCAACTTCCCGAGGTCGTAACTTTTGCATACGATATTCGTTTTAGGCGCACGATAGCCCGTTGGAAAGGTCTAACTGAGAAGAACAATTTCGATTGGTCTAGGTTGGTGCTTCCAACAGTCACTTGGGCCCCAAATCCCCAAAAAACGTCATTTAGGGCCTCAAAACAACCCCAAAAGTTTGGAACCGGAAAAACTGTCGAAAAACTGCCAAGGTGGAAAATTGTTTTTCGAGCCACTAGAATAGGTGGGTGGCCACCGATATCCACCTGGATCAATCCTCCCTCCTTAGGAATCAATGGTGTCCATTGCATTAAGTTGCCCCATCAGATGAGGAAATTTATGCTGAATTTGCCCCCTGATGAGCCACTTGCCTTAGTGCAGGAGTTGCCCTGCTTTGACGACTTGATAAAGCTGGATCCTTTGTTGTCGAGTGCCCTTGATCTGTGTGTCAACAATTTGATCATCGGATGCATGTTGTATGCTATCAAGGTTGAGCTCTGTTGGTGTCAACTACTCTGCTATCTCTGAAGTGTTCAATAATGGTGGGAAATATGGTCGAAGGAGAGACACATTGAAGACTGGATGTAGACTAAGGAAGGGGGGAATGTTGAGCTCAAATCCATTGTCACCCATAGCCTTGGTGATGGTGTACAACCCATAATGGAGTGGGCAAAGCTTCCGATGGGGCCCTGTAAGGCGTTCTTTCTGCAAATGCAACCAAACTTTGTCGCCCACCTGAAACTTATGTGGTACCCAATGTTGATCATGGTGTTGCTTGTACTTGGCATTAGACTTCTGTAGAATATCTTGAACCGGTTGGTGGATGTGTTGGATCCGCTTAATGAATCGGGTGGCTTTGTCAGGTTCTGGTGGAGCAAGGGAAGAGTCGGTCGAGGTGGTCGCCAGGGGTAGTGCAACATCTATGGGGCCTAATGGTTGGAATCCCAACCCCACCTAAAAGGGGTTGTGGCTAGTTGAGTTATGCAGGGCTCGGTTGTAGCTATGTTGGACATATGGAAGACTCTCATCCCATGTGTGGGGGTGTTTTGAATTGTATATGCGCAGGATATGTACGACCATTCGATTGGCGACCTCAGTTTGGCCATCTGTTTGGGGGTGGAAGGCAGTGGATTTGGTGAGCTTGATATCCAGCAGTGACCAGGGGCTTGACCAGAATGAGTTGAGGAATTGATTGTCATGGTCTGAGATAATGGTTTGTGGGATCTCAAAATGTACCCATACTCGTTCAAAGAAGAGCTTGGCACTGGCTTCTGCTGTGATGTTATTCTTGCAGGCAGCTAGAATCGCCATCTTGGAAAAGCGATCAACAACCACAAAAACACAGTCATTTCCCCTCTTGGTGGACGGGAGGCCCGACATGTAGTCCATTGAGATGGATTCCCACAACATGTTATGAGTAGGTAGAGGGGTGTACATGCCTTGTTTCTTAGTGGTCGATTTGTAAATAACACGGGCGGTGCAGGACCTGATATACTTGCCGACATGCTGTCGAAGTTTCGGCCAGTAGAAATGTTTTTGTAGAACTGCGACTATCTTTTCGATGCCAAAATGTCCTGCCACCTGACTGTAGTGAGCTTCCCAAATCAGCTTCGCACGCTCTCTTGATGGAACACAGAGATGGCCAATACGACACAACAGCGTGTCCCGAATATAGAAATTAGCAACCACTGAGTTGGCACCCAACATTTGGTAGGTGGTGGAGAAGTCAGGGTCTGTCTCATAGAGGTGGGGCCATCCAGAGGTCTCATGGCCGCAAGAGTCTATCACCATGGTGAGTACCGCGACTGGATGTCGGCTAAGGCAGTCAACAACTCAGTTGGTACTTCCTATTTTATACTTGATGTTGAGCTGGAACTGCTGTAAGTATGTTGACCACTTCTGATGGCGGCCATTCTGCAATTTTCCTTGGGTATGCATGAACTGTAGTGGCTTGTGATCAATGTGGATGATTGTCTCCTTCCCAAGAATGTAATGTCTCCAATGGCGACAAGCTTTCACAATGGAGTACATTTCTTTGTCGTAAGTAGGGTACTTACAGACAACATCTGATAGTGTCTCACTATGATATGCCACGGGGTGGCCGTGTTGAGTGAGAACGACGCCCACAACATAGTCTGAAGAATCTATCTCGATCTCAAAGGGATGTTGTAGGTCTGGTAATGAAAGTACCAGGGATGAGCACAAATGCTTCTTCAAGTCATCGAAGGCTTGTTGTTGGGACACGCCCCACACAAATTTTGCCTTACCGCCACCCCTGGTTACTTGGTCAAAGGCCCATGCGATATGAGAGAATCCCAACACGAACCTATGATAGAAATTGGCGAGGCCCAAGAAGCTCTGAAGTTCAGTGAATGTGGTTGGGGCTAGCTAGTCATGGATGACTTGGATCTTGGCTAGATCCACATGCACTCCATGTTGATCAACAATGTAGCCTAAGTAATGGACCATGTCCATGCCGAAGGAGCATTTTTCCAGGCTTGCATATAGTTTGTGCTGTCACAGGGTGTGCAGAACCTATTGAATATGCTGGAAGTGTTCCGCCCAAGTCTTGTTGTAGATGAGGATGTCATCCATATACACCACTACAAAAGTATTGGTGAAAGGTCGTAGGATATCGTCCATCATCCTCATAAAATTTGTTGGAGCATTTGTCAAACAAAAGGGCATGACCAACCATTCAAAAAGACCTTATTTTGACTTGAACGCAGTCTTCCATACATCTATTTATTCTATTGGGACCTGGTGGTAGCTAGACTTCAGATCAATCTTACTAAAGTATTTGGTTGTTGTGAGTTGATCAAGGAGGTCGTCGATTCAGGGAATCAGGTATCGGTTTCAGACTGTGATTTTATTCAGGGCCCAGTAATCAATGCAGAGTCGCCAAGTCTCGTCTTTCTTCTACACTAGCACAATTGGGCTCCCACAAGGTGATGAGATGGGACGGATGTGCCCCTTGTGGAGCAGTTCTTGTATCTACCTCTTGATCTCCTCATTTTCTAACAAAGAGTGGTGGTAGACTGGCCCATTAGGTAGCGGTGCGCCTGGGGTCAGATCGATGGGATGTTTGACCTGACAGTGTAGAGGTACCCCGATAGGAGAGGAGAAGATATCTGAGTATTCTTCCACGACCTTATCCACTTGTTTCTGTTGTGTGGAGAGATCCGTCGCGAAGGCCCTGGATGTGGCTGTGATCTTTTGCTCACTCTGAGAGCGAATCACGAAGAAGACAAATTTCCTACTCTGAGAGATGATCTTCCTACATTGCTTGGTAGATATCAAGGAAATAACACTAGGAGGGACTGCCTCGGGTAACATGTACAATTTCCTGTTCAAAGTAATAATAGCACTACGAAACCTAGACTCATATACAACATGACATTTCCATAAATAAGGTTGGCCCGAAAGAACATTATAAACTTCGAGAGGAGCAACATCACACAATACCTCATCTTTGAAGGGCTTGATGTTGTACGATAGCCGACACTGTTGGTTGATGCGGAGATCACTTCCTTGGCAGAGCCATCCAATAGTGTAGGGTTGTGGGTGTGGCATTGTCGGCAGGGCTAGCCGCTTGACGACCTCTGCTGAGATGAGGTTCTTCTGGCTACCACTATCAACAATGAAGTGCAGTGGGGTGCCTTTTACCCACATCTGTGAATGGAAGATGTGCTCTCCTTCTTCTGGCTTGTCTGGTTCACCAGGCTAGATCTTGGTGGTACCAATGGTGGCATTGGGTTCCACATCAATGATTCATCTTCCCCTTTCTGGTTCTGACTCAGAGTCAGAACCCGCATCTAATTAAGAGGATTTCACTTCGGCCACCAGCGACTGCTTTAGGCGATAATAAACAGTGTTATGCCAAGGGCTCTTATGGAAGTTGCACCACTTCCCGGTATCTTTCTTTGTCTTTCCGGTGTCCTTCTTTGCTTGTGGCTTGGACTGGTTGTCCTGATACTGTCCATATTTGCTCTGTCCTTTGTTCTGTGGGTTGGGGTTGCCCTTTCCTGGATTTTTTTGTGAGGGGTTCCCAGACCCAAATTGTTGTGTCTTTTGTTTGAGCTTTTGCTCGATTTTGATGACATATCGGTAGGTCGCACTCAAGGACGAGATGTCCAGACATTCCATTTCGGTATGGATGTACCTATGCAGAGCACCACGATACTTGAGCACCAGATGTCGCTTTGAATCTTTGATACCCAGCTTGGTGCACAAGGTATGGAAGATATTTGTGAACTCTAACACTGCTTGGTCTCTTTCTTTTCGTAGTGTGGTCCATTTGGTATACAAGTTGTCATAACTTTCGACATGGTAGTATTGTTCCTTAATAACATCCCTGAAGGATTCCTAGGTGGTCATGACTGTAAATAATGAGGGTTCCTCTATTTCCTTTTGCTCATTAAAAGTTTCCCACCAATCTTTGACATGGGGAACGACTTTAAGGAGTGCAAAAGTAATCTTTTCTCTATTCGAAAAGTTATGGACAAAAAAATACCCTTCTAGTAGATTCAACCACTTGTCTACAACATTTGCATCTATCTGACCTTCAAATATAGGAATATCGGAGTTGATTTGTACCTTGAATGGGGCAACGCCTTCGCTCGAGGAAGATGCGTCACCTGTTGGCAGCCGCCGAAGGATTTGCGCGAAACTATCCATCATCTCGTTCCTCTGTTGCGTGAGGGCTTCCTCAAGCAATATTTTGAAAGGATCTCCTTCTTTTCTCCTGCCATGAGAGGTTGATTGGGTGTGCAAGATATTTTTTTCTCAAGAGAAACAAGGTCGAGACCCAATTCTTTGTACCCTGACCTCGTTGGGGACATGCATTAAGATGACAAGGAGCAGACCGCTCTGATACCACTGATCTGAATTTTATGAGCAGAACGAAATGAATACAAATTATTAAAATATGCTTAACACAAAATAATAGAGATACAATAAAACTGGTTTTCTATTCAATAAGGAACTAAGTTGAAACTGTAAAATGTAGCGAAAAACAAGCTTGATGTAATGGTGGCGGCTTATCTCTAAGAAGAGATGTGACGGTTGTGCTCATTCGCAAGAAGATGGTTACAATGAGGCTCTGAAGACATTTTACAATAAACATGAATGTCAAAAACCCTAGACATCCAAAAACCTAACCCTAGGAGATGAAGCGCCAAAAATCATGTGGGCCCCGTTTGGGTAAGTTAGTACATCAACTTCCCGGGGTCGTAACTTTTGCATATAATCTTCGTTTTAGGCGCACGATAGCCCGTTGGAAAGGTCTAACTGAGAAGAACAATTTTCGATTGTCCTAGGTTAGTGCCTCTAGTAGTCACTTGGGCCCCAAATCCCCAAAAAATGTCGTTTAGGGCCCCAAAACAACCCAGAAGTTTGGAACCCAAAAAACTGCCAAGGTGGAAAATTGTTTTTCAATCCAGTGGAATAGGTGGATGGCCACCGATATCCACCTGGATCAGTTATGAAAATAAGACTTATGGAATGTGCACCATTTAGCAAACTTAGGGGAAGAGGGAGATTTTGGAGAGGAGGGCGCGGAGGAGGAGTTAGGACGAGACTAAGAGGATTTCAAGTGAGGGGATAGCTTACGCTCAACTGCTAGAGCGTGGTAGAAAGCCTTATCCATAGAACTACTGTAAAAAAGATCCACCTCTCGACGTAAAAAATTCAATAAACTAGAATTAAATTTTACTATGAGTACCTCTTCCGAGTCCTGAATATGAAGCTGGATGCAGAACCTGGTGAATATTTCAATGTATTGTTGCAGAGACTGGCCTGAGAATTGGCGGAGCTGTAACCAATGAGCCAAAAGATTTTAACGGTAGTGAGGAGGATATAATATGCTACGAAGTTCTTAACAGAGAGATTCCTAAGTGCCAATAGGAGGAGTAAAAGATGAGGTAGATGCCTGCAAATCCACAATGAGTTGGGTCCCAATGGGTAGAGTATCCCACCAGGCCTGGGAAACACCTTCCATTTGTAAGCTATCAAATTGAAGCTTCTCCTCGTCAGAGATTCCATGACGAGTGTTGAAGTATGTAGAGAGACTTCAAATCCAGGGATCCATAATGTCCCCATTGATCTTCCTAAAGAACTTAGGAAGTTGGAAGTGTGCATCCAGTTACAAAGGAGTTGGAGTTTGACATTGCAATCTAATAAGCTCATAAAGAGCCAAATCTAACTCTTGTACAGGGGAAGAGTTGAAAGAAGATGCATAATCCTTTGAAGCTCCCTTCTTGGAGGCATGATCTTCATAAAATAATGTTTCTCCTATCCAGATATGAAATATACACCACTGGTCTATAGAGAGGAGGAGGGTAAAAACCCTAGCACACCTCTGGACTGTAAACTGAGTGGAGAGGAGGGGGTTTCCCTAGCGCACCTCTGAAAAAATTGACAAAAATGAGAGGAGGAGGAGGGGGTTTCCCTAGCGCAGCTCTCGAAATCTTCCTGAGCTAAGAGGCGAAGGGGGTTTCTCTAACGCACCTCTGGAAATCTTCCCGAGCTGAGAGGCGAAGGGGGTTTCCCTAACACACCTCTTGGGAGAGAGAGAGGAGGGTGAAAAGAAACCCTAGTGCATCCCTTACCTCTAGAAAAAAATTCCAAACCAAGCGCATCCTAGGAAGGGATATGGGTTTGCTTGGATCTACCATTGAAATCTCTGACTAGTGGAGCATAAGCACCTTGGACTGGTGCTTTGATACCATTTGATCTGTAATATTATAGAGAAAGTCAAAGAACATTCACAGAGAAAGAAAAAAAACAACACAGGATATGAGTAAGCAAAATGAACCATTCATCTTATTTAGTAGAATAGACGACCTTTATATAGGATAGGATGAACAAACAATGGTTTTGATCAAAAGTGAACCAATTCTAACTAACCAACAGCTAGAAAATGCCCCAAATCCTAATAACTATCTTAGTTGACCAGTTCTTGGTCCTTGGGACTTGTGCCCAACATCCTAGGTAGAGATCTGCTCCATATGGCCTTTGTGGCAAAGTGCATTGCATCTGGAAGGAGGTGCACCTTTGTGGTAATGTCACATTGGTCTACCTCGAGATGTGTGTTCTCCTCATTGAGGAGTGCACCTTCCAGCCTGCACACACACACACATAATGTAGACCACATAAATTGTATTATTTCATTTATTATTATTATTTTAATGAGTTAAGTTAATATTTTAATATTAATTATTAATATTATTTTAATGTTTTATTATTATTTTAATGCTTTATGTTACATGAACATCTCTCCCATAATGAGGTGTATTGCCTCTCCCAATAAGAAATATGGAAGGTTTTAATTTGAATTAAGTTGTGTTAA
>JZKD02S0556342.1:1988184-1998699 GCA_000966675.3 Picea glauca | reverse complement strand
TTAGATAGATTCGAAAGAAATTCAGTGTCCATGATAAGCACTTTTCTGTCTAGGGTTAAGGTCAAGCCTTAGAGGTCGATCTACTTGTCCGCAGGCATATTTTCCTACAACAATGGTAGGGACCCAAAGAGACTGTAAAAAGATGCACACAACCATCAAACAAACATTATGACATGTTTCAAACCCAAGGCAAGCATACCTATGCTTGAGTGATAAATACTTTTTAGGTATGGCCGCCATAAAATACACTGCGAATCCATAATTATATTGACAAAATGGTATAGCCATTGGAGATACAATGTGGATCTATACTCCTATGACCTGGACTGATCGTAGCCACGAATAATACACAGTGTATCTACAAGATGACAAGACATAGCCATGACCAATACAAAGTGGATCTATGTAACAGTATATGTGTCATAGTTCAAAAGAACTCCTTCACAACCTAGCAAAAGTATACATAAGAGTGAAAACTCAACCTGGGTCTTCTTACCGATCCTAATGTAGTACGAATCTAACCATGTGAATAGATTTCCTGAAGTCGAACATGGCAAAAACCACTTGATTACTGGTTAATGAGGTAAATCGTTAACAAGCATGAGGGACATCACAATTGATGTCAATGATTCCCAAGGTACTCTAGTACATTCCGACAAATGTGAATAGATGAGTTGAAGTCGAACATCCATGGAATCATCAAATCAAAGGTCAATGATGTAAACCCACTGTCAAACACGAGGAGGCCTGCCATTGAGGCATGCAGGTCCCAAGGTACTAACTGGTTTCTAAGTCTAGTTCTCAGATAATGTGTTGAAGTCGACAGGAATAGACTCGTCCAAGGAGGGCCTTGATGTATCCCCCGTTAAGGACATGAAACTGACATAGAGATGTAAATTAGTAGATCAAATGAAAATGGACTGACATGGGTATTGAAACGGGATATTTATGATGACTGACTCCCGAGACAGATACTTCCCTTGAACACTGAGGCACAACAAAAACTTGACATGGACCAAAACTTGATGATGCAGTGGATGTTGTGACATTCATCAGGTGACCCAAAGGAGTAAAAGAAACCCATAGGATTAGCTTAGTGTAGAGCCTCAGCAGATTAAAATTCATAAAAATACAAAGTGTCATGTTCAAGGGCGACCGTAAGAGTTACTGGTAGTGTTTTCAAAAACTGCTTGGCTTACTTCTTTCAATTTTTCCCCCATCCAGATAGACGAGTACCTCTTTTTAATTTAACGAGCTCGAAGAGGGTAACAAATGCTCGATATAACTCGCCTTCGATAAGTTCCTCTTCCTTTGTTTAACAAAATGGAAGAAATAAGGGTTTGATCCCATATGGGCCCTTCAATGTATGATTGTTTAACGAGTCCAGAGAAGGTAAACTCGGTGATTTTTCATATTTAGAGAATCTGAAAAGAACTTAAAGATGACTCTAGGGTTGTCCTTTTTGGAAATTTTAGTCTCGTGAGGCCAAAAAAGAGATAAACTACCACTCGAAAGACACCCTTTCAAACCTTTTAATGAGTGGGAAAGGAAGCAAGATCACTTGGCAATCTTTTCATGTTTAGAGATTCTGAAAAGATCTTAAAGACGACTCCAAGGGGTTCCTTTTCGTATATCCATGCAAGCCCGAAAAAGAGATAAAAGGTTGCCCAGTTGCATTGTCATGTATTTACGAGCATGAGAAAGAACAAAGACTAAGCTTGGTATGCCCCCAACTTGAGAGCTAGTGGCTTAACTCTAGAATGATCATCAAAGGCTAGAGACATGCCCCTCAAACTTCAATTCATTCATAGACTTTGAGGTTGTCACCAATTTCTCTACTAGATGGAGAAAAAGGATAAGGGTGGATGAAATGAAGGTTCAAATACAAGACCTAATGAAAGACTCGACTCGACAAGAGAGGTGATTGTTTCATTTTTTAACGAGCTTGACACAAGAAAAGAACTATGCTCAGGGCTCTAGGTTCAATCCCAAGATTTATGTTTCATTTTTTAACGAGCTTGCTATAGAGAGGAAAACTATGCTCAAAGCTTCTGTTTCATTTTTTAACGAGATTGCCACAGAGAAGAAAAACTATGCTCATGACCTCTGTTTCATTTTTTAACGATCTTGCCATAGAGAAGAGAAACTGTGCTCGTGGACTTTCCTTGATCATGGCTTCCAAGAGAATAACACTCTAGAAGGTCACCATGTCAAGGGACAAAACTTAGTCATGGTCCAAGGGTTAGATGATTCCAAAGATTGATAAGTCGTGGTCGAAATCATATCGACGGTGGAAATATGATGTGTAGTCAGTGGAAGTGGTGTAGGGAAGGTACCCATGAGGCTAGAATATTTCAGTAAGCCAACACCAATGCTTTCATACGTGATATTGTGATCTCCCAAGAAAGGAATATTGTTGGTAGTAGGAGCACAAGCATCAGTTGTGCAGAAATCTAACTAATTGACAGTGACAATTTTACCTTGATGGGGAAATTGCACACATCGAAATACTGACAAAGCAACGACATTCATAGCATAAAACCAACTTCTTCCAAGTAACAAGTTGTAATCGAGGGGAGCATCGACCACCTCGACATCAACAGTGACAGTATTTCCACCCAATTGGATGGGCAGGGACTGTAAAAGTCCATGGGTATGAAAACCTCACCCATCGAATGCACGTAACATCATTGGGGATTTTTTAAGTGCAGGTGATTTTAAACTTTTCCAACATGATAAAGACATGACACAAGTTGAGGCTCCCTCATCCAGAATAGTTCGGTGGATTTTTTTATTGTGAACAACAACATCAACTTGGAAAGCAAGTTGGTGGGAGAGTCAAGATGTATAATTGTCCAGGCTAAACATGATACGGTTGGACGACTCAGGATCAACAACGCCAACAACAGCCAAGAGAGTTTTGCGTTGACTGGGGCAGTGTATGTAACTTCTAACGCAGACATAGCACACAGTGCTTGAGCCAAATCTTCAACAATGTTGTAGTTATGGGTGGCACATGAACTAGGATTAAAGGTAGATTTATGGATAGTTCTCTTAAGAGGGCGTAAGATAGATTCGAACATAGGTTTCTCAATCTGAAGTGGTCCAGGTGGAGGATTAACCGATGGAGGACTAACGAAGGATGGTGATGGATTTGGTAAAGTATCAGTACCATTAGTGACTTTTCCTTTGTCAGGGTTATTTGGTGTGTCGTATGTCTTAGAGCAAGTGTTCAAATTAATCCCATTATACATATAAATATGTGCACTCCTTGAGGCCTTTTCATGAGGATGGATAGAACTGCCCCCAGGAGAGGGGGTTTGAGAAACCATGGATTGCTACTATGGAAAAGGTTGAGTAAGCATAGCAGGTTGTGAATTTCCATCAAAAAGTTTGGCCACTTCATCACGATGTGGACAGTCTTGAGTGTAGTGATCATCACCACAAATGATACATGAAAATTTTAGTTTCTGTTTTGGTTGCTTTTCAGTAGCAGGTGTTTGAGCTTGATTTTTTGGTTGTTCATTGTTATTAGTATTTTTTTATTTATTTTTTGTCTTATTTTTACCTTTGGATTGTTGTGAAGAGAAAATTGAACTACATTCACCTCAGAGATCTGATTTTGGGGGGATATAAGGGAGAGTGTGGTCAACTGGGAAGTAGATTGAGTTTTGATGGAACCGATAACACCATCCACATGAGATGAGGAGGACGGATTGGATGGATTGGTGTTAGCTCGAGCAGCATTCGGAAGCAAATCATACAAAGTACCAGATTGTGAATAAACCAAATCTAAGTACTGAGCCTAAGCAATGGTTTCTTCCTCGGTGACCACACCACCCATGGCGACATCGCGAGTGATCGGGGGTAAAAGTGATTTAGTAAACCACTACACCAATAATATGTTAGGAATGATTACTTTTATCATCCTTCATCATCGTCTCCACTCATGAATATGGTTAGAGATATGCACTGAGTCAGTTTGACGAAGGGAGGTCAAGAGTTCAGTACCTATCTCGTAACGAATAGGTAGTTGAAAGTGCATGAGGAAAGACATGGCAAGGGAATTGAAATCATGAAAAGAAGCATGTGGTAGTTCAATATATCACTTTGTTGTAGAGCCCGTAAGTGTTCGCTGGAAAAGATGCAAATGTATAGAATCATCCATGAGGGAGTTTGATGAACACCACAATTGGAAATTCATCACATGGTATTTGGATCTTCTCCATATTTTTCGTCAAATTTTGGAATATCAGAAGGAAGTTTAGCTGGAATGACTGGCCAAAATGATGAATGAAAAATAGGATCATTGGTTAACCAAGACAAGTCTGGGAGATCCAGAGTTTCAAGGAAAGGTAATTGTCAGTTAATTTGTCGATGATACTGGTGTGGAATAGGAACACCAGTAGGACCATAAAATAGATTAGGTGGATATTTGTAAGTAGTAGGTCCTCCTACATATGCTTTTTACTGGCCAGGATAAGCAGGATTCGATGATGGCTGAGAAACATTTGCATAACCCAGTGGGTTCTGAGAATTATAAGCCAGGTGATTTGGTTGCCCATATGGAGGATAAACAATTTTCCCTTGAGAAGGATAAGGGGTAGATCCTGAAGGTGGATACACATTAGACCCATGGGAAGAATAAGGTTGTTGTCCATGAGGACTCCAGGTGGTGTTTGGGATGCCGCCCGGATAAGGTTGTCCATAAGATGTTCCAGAAGGAACAGGATTTGATACTCCTCCTTGTGGGTTATGATATGAGTGCCCCCCAACATGGGGTTGGGTAAATGTGCCTCCCAAAGATACTCCCCAAGATTGTGAAGGGTTTCTAGCAAATGAAGGTTTTCCCCCTACCAGCGGTGGATTAACGACCGAGGTATGACTGACAAAGGGAGGTTGCCCTCCGGGAAGAACATGAAAAGGAGGTTGTCCCCCGAGATGGGTAGGCCTGCCATAGGCTGGTGGTCTTCCAGGAGGGATAGGTCCATTAGATGGTGGTTTCCCTCCAGTCGTTTGCATTTGGCTGGAAAGGGTCTGCATTCTCGAGTGAAAATATGTCCTAGCAAGATCACGCGGAACATGTGGAGCTGTAGAGTGAAAGTTTGTAAAAGTGGGGGTAGGGATCGAAGTGCCTTGGGAATGAGTCGAGGTGATGATTCTAGCATTAGGATGGACTTTTGTTGATGTAACAGTAGGGTTAATGACCTGATCGATGGGGTGATTCATAGTTTGATCAAATGGTCCTGTTTCACCAAGAGGGTCATGAGGATGAAAGGATTGTTGAATAGATTCAAAATGATCATAAAGATCGTATCCTGATGAATTACTCCATACAAAATGAGCAGGTGTGGGATTTGTATCTACTGCAGTGGTAGGATGAACAGGAGTCCTATACTCATCACCAAAGGTTGGTTCTGTGGATCCCATATATGTTTCGGTAAAATTTCTCTCCACTAACTATGGGACCTCTTCATCTATGACATTTCTAAGGGAGTATAAACAAAGAAAAAGTAGTTCGAGAGGGGTTACCGACTCAGATGTAGTGCGAGGAGTGGGATTCTCAACCATGACCACAGAACCTCCTTGATTGTCTAACGGGCGTGTAACAACACTCCCAACGTTAGATTGATTTTCTAACTCTCCATGGTAGTTGTCTTCTGGAGGGTTAGGAAGTAAGGGTTGATAGCCTTCTGGAGGTAGCCCTTGCATCCTGTGCGATTGGAGAAGACCTTTAACATCTACAGGCTCAATTTTGGAGAATAATAGTACACACTGGAAACCTAGGGCCAACTAGCAAAAAGAAACAGCATATGCTAATAAAATCCAGGAATCAAAACCAAGCAAACAAGACTTCACTCTATGATCATACTAGTTGGTGATGAAATCCAACGTCGTGTGACCAAGTCAAGAAGGGGCTAGGATCTGGTGGAATAGTTACAATGGCGACCTGCTTAATGGAATTTCACCTTGGTGCAAGCTTCCACGCAGTAATTGTGGATTTACCCTCCAAGGAGCCCGAGTGAGTTTGACCAATGTCTATTCCAGGTACAGTGAGACTTCCCTTCACCATCACCTTGTGTAAGTACCTAAATATTATGAAAACTAAGGACACCAACTCTCAGTCAGCCCCTGGGCAGGTACAGACGACAATCTGATCCGAACGTATGGGCAGGATAACAAGTCTGAAATCAACTTGAGAGGTTCCCACACATAATCATGGGTATACCCTCAAGTGACCACCAATATACGATCTGACCACTACAAACAGTTGAACCACGGAGAGATAATATCCGTAACTCACCCTAATGTGACCTCATGCGTAACCCCTGTGTGAGAGGGGGATCCCAGAAAACCTATATGACAATTGGATTTGACTCTCCCTATATCAGGATGCTAATGTTTGTTTTCAAAACTTTGGAGAGTTGTACTGACAACCTAATCCAAAGTGCTAATCCTAGTCTAATGTTGGTGGAAGATCCTAAAAACAAAATGTTCTAGACAATTTTTAATTAGCGTTCATTTTGCAGTTGTTCTTTACTCAAAGGGTGTATGACAATAAAATTGATGGTATGATGACTCAATTCCCAAAAATGCATAAGAAAATGATAAGCAATCATTTCTTTCGATGAATTCCTATTTAAGGGAAAGAGAAAAAGTTGTTTTCACTATCAAACACTACGATGCAATGTCCTCATACAAGTGTTTCTCAATCAAATCCAATGCAATGCTAAAAATTTCAGAAATGCCTTCTAATATTCAAACCAATCACTAAAATTTGTCCTTTTTCTTATATGTGAATGATAATCATATGTAAAACTTCTAATGTCAATCAGACTTCTAGATTAAACAATCAGAAGCAAACCTCACACAAAACAAAAAATACACTCTTGTCCTGAAATAGACAAGAAGGACAAAGATAACCAAATTTGCAAACAAGAACAAAAAAAAACCTCAAACAAAAGAGAAATGTTGGAAAACTGACCTCAAAGATCAAACAGAAAGGTTCACAAACCTTTGGATTTCCTCACAAAAGCTTCCACTTAGTCAGATAAAGGAGAGGAAAAAAGCAAGTTAACTCTAGGTCAGCAAAGACAAAGAGTGACTTCAAGGCAAGGAAAGAAATTGTCAAATTCTGAAACAAGAAGAGATCAATCCTTAGAAAATAGGGTGTTGAAGGCCAATACCAAGATAGACTAAGAGTATGAGACCCTGAGAAACTGCAAAAGGCAAAAACTGAACTCAGAAACTGAAAACCTAGAGGATTTTTCACTGAAAATGGGGTAGTGCTCTGGTGTAAGGGGTACCAGAGTGCTCCAACACTCTATGTAAGACCAATAGAGATTTTTAACACTCTAATAACAAGGTCAGGGGAGTGCTCTACTTCAAAAGATCAGAAAAATGCCCAGAAACTCAAAAGATCAAGGAAATTCAGTCAATCAGGGTGATCATGATGAAATAAAGAGGCAATCAAACAAATCTAAGAATAAAAAAGACAATATGGATAAGGTCAAGTGAGTGGGGAAAGGGCCAAAACAAGATCTGGGAATGGAAACAAAAATCAGAGCTCCTCCCCAGTGGAGTCGTCAATTTCTGTTGTAGGTGAATCCCCCTGTGGACAAGAGGATTTCCTCTTGGTCTCTAGACTCCTAAGGCCAAGACAGAAAAGTGATTAAGATGGACATTGACTTCCTTTTAGATCTAATCAAGCTAATAAATAAAAGAGAAGGATAAATATATGTACCTTATTAGCGATGTTTTTCCTTGCAAAGTCCAGGCTGAGCTTCGATCCTGAGCTCCTTGATAGGTCCTATAAAACAAACAAAGGTACAAAAGACTTCCTACTCTACTGATATTAGCTCAAACATAGATCCATCTACTACAGACAAACAAATGTGGAACAAGCATAAGTTTGAAAGAAACAGGCCAAGCATTGATTATTAATGAGAACAAGTAAAAGTACTTACAATCCTTTGAATGAAGGTGCAGTAGCTTCTTCTAGTTCTCCTTGTCCAACCCCTTTGCTCAAGTAATCTCCATTGATTGCTTTGATGACATCTCACTCATGAGATCATAAGTTTGATGTAATTTTCAATTTCCATCCCCCTTTCACCATGAGAAGGCCTCCTTATATAACCTTGGAGAGCTCCAACCACTTGAGAGATCTTTGGGATAAGTTGAGAATTTCTCTCCTTTAGTTGAGGATCTTCCCTAAGATCATGTCTTGACCATCTATTTGAATCCAACCACCTTCAAGGATTGAGGGATTCTTCCCTGATTTGTCTCAATAAACCCAAAAAATTGCTCAGAAAGGGTAGGGCTCCCCCAAAAGGGTGCACAGGGAACTCAAGCACTCCCCCAAAGAGGCCCAGGGAGTGCTAGCACTCCCTGACAGTGGGTAGGGGAGCGCTCCTCTCCAAAATCCATTTTTGAGTGGTTCTTTCAGTGGCAAAAGGATTGTACTCCTTGTTAACTAATTTCTCTTCTTCAAAACTAGTATTTGAGGTGTCTTAAGTGTCCTTCTGATGTCATTAGAGGCACGACATAGGCAAGATAGCAGTACGATGTTTGTGACACTTGCAACACTTGTGGTCAATATGCGACACTTGTGGACAAGATGTGACACTTACAACATTTGTAATGACGACACTTGCGACACTATTGAAGTGAGTAATTTTGAGGTGTAACACAAGTCCTTCAGACTTTGGCCTTCTTGCATTTTATTAGAGTAATACTTCCTAAAGTAAAATTCATCGAAGTACATATGAGTACTTTATGTTGACATATTTGTCATATTCCCTTCGGCTAAGAACCAAGGGCTTAACTCATTTTTTTCATGTAGTTATTGAACTTGGCCCTCGAGTTGCTTTTAAGAACCTTCACATGACCAAGAGCTAGGACTGTTAGACTTGGGCCAACAAGAGCTCTGGTTCTCTGGGTATTCGGGATTATTGGACTTTGCAAACCTTGTATCCTTTCGAATTAAATTTCGTCGAATTGTGTATACTCTATTCACTAGTATATCGGATGGTCGATTTTAATCTTCTATTGAATGGATGATCATGTCTTACCCAGAGGCTTCAAAAAAATCAACTATCACAACTTAATCAGGAGTTGAGATCTTCAGTTCGATCTCTTTCAACATAGTGGAGCTTTAACACTTGGCCACTATGCACTTTAATCTTGAGTTGACGTGTGTCCATAAACTTCAACGGTCCAAATCATTGTGTGCTATATCCACCAAGTTAATCTTCATGCACGTTAATTTTATGCTTTTGGATCTTGACGATGGATCTTCCTCCTCAATGGAAGGTCAAACCTTATTTCAGAGCTTCAGCACTACGGGACTCTGTGTTACTAGAACTCTGAAGTAGTTCAATTCCTCTGGAGATTTACCTACCGAATAATTCATCAAACGATAGTGATTTCTTGTTGTCGGTTAACATCTCATGCTTACAGTATTATTCCACTGTGCTTGATCACCGATCAAGAATACTCTTGAAGTAGATCAATGGTTAGCATTACTTCATGATTCATGCTTACTCTATCTTTCCACTACGCTTGATCTAATGGTCATGAGATATCCTGGAGGATCTTAGATCAACGACCAGTATTTGTTCTCAACTTCTACCTTTGGAGCTTTGGGAATTTTTGCAGGTAGGAGAAGTTGGATATCCCCGGAGGTTGTAGTCTCAGAGTGACATGGTATGCTGACATCACTTAGGTTGATGTGGACCCATAGTATGTGTGCCACATGTCACCTTTATTCATGAATTTCACAGTCCTTATGTGACACATAGACCTTGACATTTGTCACCATCTGATTGGGCCACATGTCATCTTTTTATTCTGCCAAATTTCTCCCTCCTGGATCATGGATTTGCACTTCGTGGATCTGGGAGTTTTTCACTTTTATATCAACCTTCGAACATCGCCAAAGTGCCAAATATATATCTACCATCGTATATCTTCAATTGTCTTGATCTTATGACCTTTGTTTATTCCAGAACTCCGGGGTTCAAGAGTTCTTGGTTCATCCGAGTTTTTTATTGTCGGGGTAGGTCAAGGCCTATTGGCCCTTGACCAATTTTTGAGGAAACATTGGTCCTGTTTGACCACTTTTGGGACTTCAACAGGCTAGTTGAAGATGGAGCACCCAGGAGAAGTGGATATCGCGATATCTCACTTGTTTTGTGGACTCAGTGTTGTTGGGAAAAATACCCTACAGACTAGAAAACTAGGGTCAGACTTGCATGCAGATTTTGACCGTAAAGAAATTACTTTTTAACCTACCACCCAAAACTTAAACCCCTCTTTAATAATACATGCATGGAAAGGAACTACTAACCTTTTTACTGATGTTTGGTGTAGATCCTCCGTTGCGCTTTGCCTACTTGCTAGCTCTGCTCCTTCCAAAAATAATCCTGCAATCAAGACAAACCACTACGCATGCATGCTACTTTTCTACTTGAGGGTTAGAAATTAAGCATAAATTAAACAAATCATAGATAACTC
>JZKD02S0556342.1:1976778-1988134 GCA_000966675.3 Picea glauca | reverse complement strand
AGATAAAATAGAACCATGGCTACCAATCAAATACACTGTATATCCATGTCAAATAACTATAAAGAGTAGCCACGAATAATACACAGTGGAGCTACATCTCGAAATCAGAAAGATATACATATAGAGTATCCATCTCCTAGAAGTTGAATCGGCCTGATGGTTGTACTTCAAAGATCGAGAAACAACTTCAAAATCTTCTAAAACTCGGGTAGGAGTGTAATATGAGTGTATGAATGCACTACCCATAGGTCTTTGATGGCTCATTGGTTATGGACTTGATAATCTTGATGATCGGACTGAAGGCTTCAATGATTTCGAACAAGGACTTGATTGGACGTTTAGGATGGCCGGGTATGCGAACAAGAGACATATTGTAGAGGGGGTGACTCAGGCTTAGTGACAAACTTCCCTTGGATAATAGCACGACAAGTGATAAGACTCAGGCAACATATATGTTAATCATAAGTCTACGAAGCAGGAGGCAATGCAAACTCTCCATATGTTTGGAAGAGTAAACAAATGGTGGAGGACACAACTCTATATAGCGAGAATAAGCTTCCTAAGGTTGTACTACATCCCATAGTCTGATGATCAAATGGACAGATGTGCTTTATCTAGGGGCGACTCATTATGCTGCCAATAAAGAAAATACTTTTCCATCCTCTTTTTGGGGTATATTTGATTTTTTTGTTCTTTTTGATGATTTTTGAAAAAGAATAAAGGAATGTTACGTTACAATGGAGGAACAAGTACTGCAAACATACAAGTTCAAGGCACAAGGACAAGACTGATGTTCTGGTAAAATGATACTCGGGAAAAATCCTCCGGTGGCCAAAGGTGTTAAGACACAGAAGAAAATTGTCACAAGGCTGATGGATAAGGTATGCAAATGCAGTTGATAGAACACACAATGGTAACATCCTTCGATGTAAGTTTAACGAGCCCAAAGAAGGTAAGCTCAGTGGTTTTTCATGTTTAGAGAGTCTGAAAAATCATAAAAGGAGACTCCACTGGGGCGCCTTTTTTGACAATAGTCTAGTCGGTTCGAAAAAGGGATAAACTAGCACCGATTAGACGTCAATTCAAAACCATTTTAATGAGTGTGACAAGGACAAGATCACTCGGCTATTTTTTCACTTTTAAGGAGTCTGAAAAAAGCTTAACTATGGACTCCGTCAGGAATTTTCTTCTGGACCATTTTAACGAGTGTGAAAGAATAAGGTCACTCGGCGATATTTTCAATTTTAGGGAGTCTGAAAAGAGCTTAACTATGGACTCTGTGGGGGTTTCTTTTTCATAAATTTAGTCCCTCGGGCCCAAAAAAGGAATAAAACTATCCCTGAGGATACTCTTATAAAGAATGGGAATTCAATAGAGTATTCCTTTGTTCGTACAGTTGACAGTCCGAACCGAAAAAGGGGTAAACTACCACCAGACAGACGTGACTTCAAATTTCAGTTTAACGAGCGTGAAAGGTCACAAGATCGCTCGGCAATCTTTTCATTTTTAGAGGGTCTGAAAAGGGCTTAAAAGGAGACCTGTTATGTTTTGGGAGTCTGGAGGGTAAGATAAAGAGTGAAAAAGACCCATGCAAAATGAGGCTCAAACTCATATTCAGGAAAGACTATACGAACTCTCGATCCTACAGTGTTGTTTGAAATGGCATGGACACCATAATGCAACCAGGACCTACCTAGGGCATCCATGTTTTGGTAAGCTCTACCACCAAGTCACGACACTTCTAGAGAAGATATGACGGTTCCATGTCACAACCTGATGGGATCAATCCTATAGCATAAGAAAAAGGCAACGAGATGCAAAAGTTGGGGTAGTGTCCTAACCTATATGCTCAAGTTGATTTTTGCCAAAAAAAAAAAAAATTTATAGACCACCAATATTTTTTTGAAACTCAAAAAATATGTCCTAATACCTTATCAAATCCCTCCCATATAACTCCTGGATCACTCTAAATGGTTTTTGGTGTAAAGAAACTGATAAGGGGGGCCAAAAAAAGTGACAAAAAGAGGCCAAAAAGTCTATAAATAGAAGCTGGCAGCTCCTTATCACCATTGCTGATTTGGAAATTGACTCTGGAGCCAAATGACCCCCTTTGCCAAAGATCGTGATTCTGGGAGCTACAGTGGACCAAACGGACTTCTGCTTGGACCAAGTACAAACTCCCTTATCTAGCTATTCAGTACTTCAATTTAAGCATTTAAGTTTATTTTTGGGGTGGGCATTGACCTTAAAAAGGTCGGACCTAGGTACACGTGGGCTGTCCAGAGACAGTCCGTGTGTACACGCGTGCAGGCTTTGCTCTGCACACGTGTACATGCGACTGTCACCTCAACAGGCCGCGTGTAACCCCCCCTATTGATGAAAAAGCAAATGACAAGAAGTATTGACCCTCCTTTAACTTGTTGTGTTGGCAGGATGTATGTCCAGTGGAGGGAAAGGGAGCATGATGCCTCCAATGAGTTAGTGGCTGCAGATCCGAATGTTGTGGTCGTGTTGATGCAGTGCAGTTTGTTAAAATTATTTTTATGTTCGTTCATGTGCACGCAACCAAGGCTACTGAATGCCTTGATTGATTATTGGCACCCTAACGCAGAGGATTTTATGCTAGAGGGGAAATCCTTGGTGCCCACCACCGAGGACATTTACTTTCTGACTGGCCTCTCAAGGAGACGGGAACCAGTCAATTTCCAGACTTTTCCTGCGGGGCCGAGCAAGATCTCGGAATTGGTAGCTGAGTACTGTGAGGCTGGGACTGATCGTAGAGGTTCCCAGGTGCCTATTAGCAAGATTACCAACCTGGCACTATAGACTATCTTGTTTCTTATTGGGCGTATTACCAGCTCAGTAGCCGTGCATCAGGGTTCATGCGCACAGATGAACTGTGCAATTCAGTGCATGAATGCACACATTTTTGATTGGAGTACCACACTACTGGAGTGTATGAAGAGGCAATTGACAGATTTCTGACAGCGGACACATAGGAACTTTGGGTTTGGGACCATCCTGTTTTCATTCTTTTTCGAGAGAGTTTCATGCTTCAGTCCTCGGGTTGTAGTACAGGGAAATCTGGCCACGTTCCCTGCAATGTGTAGATGGGCAGTGTTACTGCTGCGACAGGGTGGTGGAAGGACCATTGAGTCCTTCGACGATGAATTTTTTTCTTGGCTGTCACGACAGATCCCTGCTATCGAGGACTACCCATATGCGGGGATCGACTTTTTGAGAGATCCAAAGATACCCGTGCCTCCTGGTGAGGAGCGAGGGGAGATGGGTAAGTCTCCACCTGTATAGTTTTTTTGTTTGCATATGTAATTTTTATGTCTTTTTTGATATATATCATTTTTTGTATGCCAGAGTATTTGATGGGTGAATGTTTATTGTATGCAAATGTGGGACCCGTGCGACCTGCCGACTATGCATGGAACAAGCATCGCCCACAGCCAGAAGCCGCAGCTACCGCCGCTAGGGGAACAATAGTAGCAGGGAACCTCCCAGCAGGAGAGGCCGAGAGGGTCCTTAGGAGAATTGAGTGGAACTTCATTGTGCTCACTCGTACAGTCTCGATGGCAGAGATAGAGGATATGTCGTCGTCCATGCAGACTCATGTTGTGGGGGAACCTCGGACATGGGTCCGATTGTTTAGGTGTTTAGCCTACGCTGTAGATGATTATAACAGGGCCCATAGGCCCTGAGCAAACTTTAGACTTTTTAAGTGCCACGAGCACTGATATGTATATATTTTTTGAGGGAATAAGCCCAGTGACTCGTTATTGTTCCCACTTTTGAGGCGCTTGCGCCCATCTATGTACTCTGAGGATTTTATGATGTTTATATATGGTTTTTATCTTTTTATGTGTCTTATGGATTATGTGTGCAAAAAATGTATTTACATGTTTACGTCCATGATCGTTTTATATGTGGGAAAGATGTCAATCTAAAATGTGATTAGCTAGAGTATCTGTGATTTGATTTAAACTCCTAGGAACATGAAAATATGTAATATAATCAAAGTTGCGTTCTAAGAGACGTACCCTAAGGAATCGTTGATGTAACGTTGGATCGTGAACCCGGTATATTCTGTTTAGCTGCGACACAACTAGTTGAGCGTCTAGATAGACCCGGAGATGAGAGATACCCAATGACAATGCATCACGAAGCAACTCAATAACTACACTATACTCAGCAACATTATTTGTGGTGTCGCCTAAGCATATACCTCCGGAAGATAACAACTGACCTTGTGGTGTAAATATTACCTAAGCTGCGGAGGCAAGCCTCTGCGTGTGTCGACTAGCATCATCCGCATACCCAACGAACACCTCGGACTCACTTGACATCTACCATATTGACGAAAGATAACATCAATGACACGTCCATAACACTTTTAAAAGAACCGTAAAAAAGTAATAGTACAAAGACTATACATATGTTACAAAAAGTTACCCACGGTGACCTTTTTATGAGTAATACTTCTTGAGGTAGAGCCCATTTCTAGGCTCCGCCAAAGCATTCCTTTCAAAATCGACCAAATGATAAGCACCCTTTTTTAATACCTCTTTAATAATGAAGGGTCCGAACCACATGGGTTTAAACTTTCCTGCCCCCAGGGGGTCCTTATCTTGGTCATAGACCAGGACAAGGTCTCCCTCAGAAAAAATCCGAGGACGAACGGACCTATCATATTGACACTTGACCTTATGTTTATGAGCCTCATTGGCCAGGGCCGCATCGCGACGCTGGTCATCAAGCTGCTCAAGGTGTACTAACCGTTCTTCAAGTGGAGAAGTGTCTGGCAATAACTGTACTACCAATTTCAGAGATTGGATTTGACATTCAATGGGAAAGACTGCCTCCAGCCCGTAAACGAGTTGGAAAGGTGAGAAGCCGGTTTCAGTCTTAACTGAGGTTCGGTAAGCCCATAATGCCGAGTATAACATCAAATGCCAATTTGACTTGGTTGAGTTGATAGTTCGCTATAGAATAGTCTTAAGGGTTTTGTTTACAGCTTCCACCTGCCCATTGGCTTGGGGATAGTAAGGTGAGGAATGTTCTTGCCGTAACCCAAGCTTTAATGTTAATTCAGACATCATTTGGTTCTGAAAGTGACTGTTATGGTTAGTGACAATCTCTCTCGGGACGTTGAACCATGCTATAATCTGGTTGAATAAGAAGAGAGTTGCAGTCTCTCCATCATCTTTAAATGTTGGCATAGCTTCGACCCACCTAGTGAAGTAGTCGACAGCTACAATGATATAGCGGTGCCCCCTTGTTGACAGGGGGTTGCATGTAGTGTAATCAATCCCCCACTTAGTGAAGGGACCAACTATGATGACAGGAAACATGGGAGCTGGATGTGCCCTCATCTTTCGAGAGAAGATTTGGCACGGATGGCACTTCTTGACCAACTCGATACAATCTTTGATCAGTGTGGGCCATAAGTAACCTGCTCGTAAAATATTTTGGGTTGTTTCCAACCCAGATAAGTGACTGCCACAAGCTCCTGTATGACAATTGTTGAGCACTATGATGACCTCCTCATCAGTGAGACATCGATGCAAGATACAGTCTACACCTCTCCGATACAACGTATCATCGAGTATGAGATAGTTATTAGCCTGATGGTGTATCCGTCGACGCACGAGAAGAAGAGGTGGGGCACTTCAAAATTTGGAGATAGATCAGTATATCTCCATACCAGGGGTCTGAAGATTCAATCAAAAACATATCCCCCTGGATAGGTGATTCCTTAGGCACAACGTCACTTGACTCAACCGGAAGCTCCGAAATAAGTTCTGTGAAGACCAATGACTTTTCGGACTTTGTTGAAATGAAGTCTAAGTCAAATTCTTGGAGGATGACCATCCATCTGCTGATTTTACCACCTATAACTAGTCGTGTCAACATGTACTGGAATGGATTCACGACAGCGACGACGGTGGTCTTGTGAAACAGAACATAGTGATGGAACCATTGAACAGCATGAACGGCTGCCAACGCAAGTTTTTCGAGATGGGAATAATTAAGTTCTGGTCCTACGAGGCCTCGGCTCAGGTAATAGATCACATATTCTGAAAATGAATCATTTTCCTGAACTAAAACCATGCCTATGGTTGACTCTGCGACAGCCAGATATAATAAGAAATCTTTGTTATAATTAGGTGGCCATAGCAAAGGTGTGGTTGTGAGGGCATGTTTTAATGTGTCAAAAGAGCATTGAGAGGCTTCATCCCAGAAAAAGGGAACATATTTCTTCAGTGACTGCATAAATCCCTTGGTGATTTCGACATAGTTGGCGATGAAGCGTCATAAGAAGTTCGCCTTTCCTTGAAGACTTTGAAGTTGTAAGATTGTGTGTGGGGGGGGCAACTGGATTATTGCCTCCACCTTAAGAGGATCGACCATGATCCTTGTTGTTGATATAATGAAACCTAACAAACATCCTGACGTGATGCAAAAGATGCACTTGTTGGGATTCAAGCGAATCCTGAAGTAGCGACAGCGTTCGAAGATTAGTCTGAGGTGCATAGGATGATCCTTTCACTTGCAAGAGCGTGATGCTAAATCATCTAAATAGGCCTCGACTATATGTTTGAGGTCATGAAACGCAAAAGACATGGCCCGCTGGAAAGTGGCTCCATTATTCTTGAGGCCAAAAGGCATCTTACGATAGGCGAATGTACCCCCACAGACAAATGAATGTCGTTTTGTGTTGGTCTTCAGGTTTGATTTGGATTTGATTATATCTCGAAAAACCATCCATGAATGAAAAGGCTTCACAACTGACACATTCATCAATGATCTGATCGATGAATGGTGTTGGAAAATTATCTTTTGGACACGCCTTGTTCAAATCACAGAAATCGATACATACACGAATCGTGCCTTATTTTTTATTGACCGGCATGGGGTTTGACACCCATTGAGTCAAATGGATAGGGTAAATGAACCCTGCCTTTAGCAATTTCTCAACCTCAATCTTGATGGCTGCTACTTTCTTAGGATTGACTGGACGAAGTTTTTGTCGAACAGGCTTAGCATCAGGATACGTTGTGATTTCATGTTCAACTATTTTCGGAGTGATACCTGGCATTTCCTCATAAGACCAAGCAAAAACATCGCAGAATTATTTGAAAAGATCCATGTAGATTTGAATCTCTTCGGGGGAGCAATCCGCTCCAACGAAGACATTCTCCATGACACCAGGGTTTCGGGAGATGTTGATAGGTATAGTTGCAGCGATAGTCACCATATTGCCCTCAGCATAAATTTCCTGTGTAGCTAAGAGATTAATAGGAGATGGCTGATCTCCTGTCATGGTGATAGTGAACTCCCCTGTCTCGATTCGGCTTAAATCTGGGAGGAAATATGATCTATGATGAAGATCTTCCTAAGGTTTGTCAGGGCTAGTCATTGCTTCAATTATGGCTTCGTCAGAAGGTAAGACTAAGTCTAACGAATCGATATTGGCAAGAGAACCCTGAGCCTAGATAGGCTTTAGAAGTGGATCAGACTCTTGTGCAGGAGTCAGATCAAAGGTAGCTGAAGCTTGCTGGACTAAAGAGTATGCTACTTCAGCAGCTGACAAAGTCATGGACATGCCGGGGTGCCTTGTCTCATCCATCGTGGCTGATGGGGAAGGAAAAATCCAAGGATCCTCAAAGTAAGTCGTACGGAACGACGAAACGTGAAAAATCTCAACCTTATGGTGATTCGATATAAACTTGACATCGTCATGAGGAGGTGGGTAATCGAAGGTACCCATCAAGGATGGCCACAAACCAACTCCTACGTTAACAACACTGGGTTGAGGATTATCAATCATGGGAACCGTGGATGCCCCCAACGCTGGGTCAGATCTAGAGAAGGACAATTGATCAATGGTCACTATCCGGCCTTCGTGTGGAAACAACAAGACTCAGAAAACTGTAGCAACCACAGCTTGCATAGCATAAGTCCAACTCTGACCTAACAAGAGGTTATAGTCGAGGGGAGCATCGACTACCTCTACTTCGACACACATGGTCTTCCCTCCTAACTGCACAGGGAAAGAAGGAATGATACCATGTGGTCGGAGAGAACGACCGTCGAACGCAGTGAGGAGAGTAGGTGATGGAGACAAAGCAGGCTGGTCAATGGCTTTCCAACATGCTAATGACATAACGCATGTCGAGGTGCCCTCATCGACCACCGTGCGAAAGATATTGCATGTAAAAGTTTTCGTGGGATGACCCACTACTATCTGAAATGCTATGTGGTAAGGCAGACGAGGTTTTAAGTCGGTGGTATCTAACATGATGGTACCCGAGTTACAAGTCTCAGTAGATCCTAAAGCAGTTAACAAGGCTTTCCTTTGAGCAGGAAAATTTTGGAGGACTTCCAAAGCAGACATCGCACAAGGGGTTTGTGATAAATCCCCCACCACAGAGTAATTTTGGGCAACCCTTGCATTTGGGTTATGAGAAGCTTTCTTAAATGCACCCTTTGGAATGTGTGTCATCGTTTATCCCAACGTCTTCTCAATCTGTAGAGGAAGAGATGGGAGTTTGGCTTCTTTTCCCTTCTCAGAAGTGCTTGGTTTACTATAGTCGTGCACTCTAGTTGTTATTAAAGCATCACCCCTAACCATATATTCATTTGTGGATGAGGGATTGTTTGGAGGAGGGCAGGTTTCTTGGCTGCCCCCTTCTGTACTTGTAGAGGCTTGAGTTAAATTTTGCCCATGTTGAAAGGGATTAGTCAACACAGCTTGCTATTATTGTGTGACAAACTTTTGGGCCTCTGCAAGTCGAGGACAAAGATGGGTCGGGTGGTCTTCCGCACACAAGTTTCATGGATGCCTTGCCTTCCATTTTTCCGTGGTGCCCTCGCCAGCATTATCAATGGGTTTTTTCTCCCCCTTACCCTTCTTTCACTGTTTTTTCTTCCCTTCAGGCTGCTGGGTGTCCTTTTGGTTAGTCGACTGCACGGAGTGTACTTTCGACATTTGGGTAGGAGGAGCAGCCAAATAAGTAGTCTGGATAGCTGCTGAGTGTTGTATAGATAACTATTACAATTGTTTTGTCAATTGCTCAGCGGGCTTGGTTTGGGCTGAACCAACAATACCATCGGCATGTGGTCCAGCTCTCTGTCTAGTTTTATCTAGTATCGATCGTGGCACATCTGGAAGGATGTTGTATAATAAACCAGACTAAGAATAGATATACTCATACTATTGAGCCCTCATGATGGCATCTTCCTCGGAGAAAGCCCCAGAAGTTGCGATGTATTTGGATAATTATGTAACCAGAGACTTAAGGAACCACTCAAGCAGGAATGCTGGTGGGACTGGCACTTTAATTAGACTCTTCCGATGTCTCCACTCTCGGATATATAAATAGATATGATCCGTTGTTGTCTGTTCGAAATTGGCGAGCAACTCTGTGCCAACGTCGTATCTCATAGGTAACTAGAAATGGTTAAGGAAAGCCATCGCCAGTTCGCCAAAGGAAGAGTATCTTGAGTGATCGATCTCGATGTACCATTTCGCAGCACTCCCAATAAGAGTGCATTGAAACAATCGCAGTTGTACGGAGTCATCTTTTGATGAGTTAGATGAACACCAAAGATGGAAGGTAGTCATGTGATCACCTAGATCTTTGTTAGGCTTGGCCTCGAACTTTGGAATGTCCGAAGGCAACTTTGTTGGCATAGGAGGCCAACGTGGATCGTGACAAATAGGATCATTTAACAACCTTGTCAAATCCGGCAAGTGCAACGTCACCAGGAATGGTAGTTTGGGTTGCTACTAATAGCCTAGGAAAAAGGGTCCTGGAGTTTGACTGGCACCAGGTTACCAGGAAAAGTTTGGCTGCTGGCCTGGGTTCTGGTAGAAACCATGGCCCTGACCAGCGTAAGGATTTTGCATCTGTGGAGACATCATTGGCTGATTCCTCATAAAGGACATAGGATGTTGGGCATTCATCGTGTTTGACAGACTTTGGGAAGGATTACCCCATGTCGGTCTGGATGGGAGAGGCATAGTATTCTATCCAGGGTTCTATTGACTGTGGAAAGAATTACCCCAGAACGGAATTCTAGAGGAGGGAACAGATCCTTGTCCTGAGTTCCAAGGTCCTGCTATGTGTGTCCCCGGCGCAGGAATAGTACCCTACACTGGAGTAGACTATCCAAAAATGGGAGTGCCCCCAGACAGGAAATCGGTGGATGCGAAAGTGTTGTTACCAAATGTCTCATTCCAAAAAAATGGTGACGAACCTACCAGCATAGTTTGTGTAGGTGTTCCTTGACTCCTGGCTCCAAATGAACTAGTGTGTGTAGGCTCCCGGCGGACTGCTGATGCAGACCACCAAGCGAAGGGGACGAAGGAGAGATATGAAGTCTAGCATAAGGAAAAGCATTAAAAGGGACAGGAATGCCCCCAAGTTGACCTTGCAGGGGAGCGTTAGAACTCCCTGCCCCTAGACCCAAAGTCTGTAAAGTGAAGTAAGTGAGTGTAGGACTTGTACCCGAACTAGGCATACCATATGAGAACAGAGGGCCTGTCGCACTAGGTGTGAAGGGAGTTGTGGCCGTCACGATAGATGGGATCGGTCCACTGTGTGACGTAGTTGTGGCTGAGACCATGGTGGCCCGGACCGACGACGGAAAGTTAGGAGATGCTTCTCCTGTGGTAGCAATGGTGGTGGGAATGGAAGAATTCCCAGAGGAAGTAACAGCGTTTATTTTCATAGCTGTGTGAGGCACTAACAGGCGTTCATAAAATTGGATTGGTACAATGACCGATGGCCAAGTATTAGTGGTTGGGGTTTCAACCGAGCCAAGATTGGTGGTTGATTCCTCTGGGAGTTGTTCGGACACAATGGTTTGTAACCCAGTTTCTTTGAAAGACCCTTGTTGGTCTAGCTTCCGCCTCAATGGTGGCGGGGGTGGCTCCAGTATAACCGGCGGCATGCCCAGAAGCCTTCGTGACCGACGGAGCTCGGGATCCTCCACTGTGTGAGAAGATCCAAGACATGCTAAGGTATTCTACATGTTCAAACAGTAACACACACTAAAAAAGAATCCCCTAAGAGATAAGACAAGCAAACACTAACCTAGTTGGAAGAACAGTTACAACAACCAACACTAGAGAAACTTACCAGTGCAAGTGCAATTCGAACACGGAAGCACCCTCCGGGTATACTCTGCAAAGCGTGGCCCGATGTTTGTCCTAGGTAATGCGGTATACCCCCGCAATCACCTGTGTATGTCCCTAAAAATATTGGCAACTAGTTTGCCAGCACGCGAACAGCCACCAGGCGGGTACAGTCGAAAGTCGAGTAGACCACAATGAGCAGGG
>JZKD02S0556342.1:1921868-1940765 GCA_000966675.3 Picea glauca | reverse complement strand
GGAAAATAATGATGTGAAACCCAAATGTATTTATGAAAATGGTATGATGAAGGTTTAATGGGGCGATGAAATGTAAGGAATAGTGAAGGGAAAGGTAGATGAAAATACGACATTTCTGAGTCCCAATACCCACTATTCCCCTCGACATCTCCATCAAACCTGGAATTGTCGAAAATGTGCACATCGGAGCTTCATGTTCCCCTGACGAAATCGTCACCTACACGTCCCTTTTCAAAGAGTTTCGTGACGTCTTCACCTGGAGCTATGAAGAAATGTTGGGTATCGACCCCGACATTGTGATAAATGAGATCAAGACATACCCCAACGCTAAACTCATCCAGCAACGCCTTCATCTAGTTCACCCACGTAAAGCGGCTGCTATCAAGCTCGAAGTCGAGAAACTTCTCAAAGCCGACTTTATTTACCCAGTGACCCTCACTGACTGGGTTTCCAATCTTGTCCCGATCGACAAGAAACAAGGCACAATCCGTGTATGCGTTGATTATAGGGATATCAACAAAGCTTGTCCCAAAGACAACCTTCCTACCCCCTTCATTGATTAGATTGTCGATGATTATGCCGGAAGTGAAATCTTCTCTCTGATGGATGGTTTCTCTGGGTATAATCAAATCAACATTATTCCCGAGGATCAACATAAGACTGCTTTTATTTTCCCTTGAGGCACTTTTGCCTATCGGAAACTCCCCTTCGGTCTCAAGAACGCTGGAGCGACTTTTCAACGCACTATGTCTTATGCCTTCCATGATATCAAGCACATCATGCAACCATATCTGGACGATTTATCCGCTCACTGCATATGCTTGAATCCTCACAAGTGTGTTTTCTGCGTGGAATCCGGTCGAATTCTAGGATTTATTGTTTCGCGTCAAGGGATCAGGGTAGATCCTTTAAAGGTTGAGGCGATCCTTAATCTCCCTCCTCCTTCTACACTTCGCCAGTTACAAATTTTGCAGAGGAAAGCAAACTTTCTTCGTTGTTTCATCCCAAATTATGCCGAGATAACTCGTGGATTTACGTGAGTCCTAAAAAAGGGGTCTGAGTTCGTATGGGATACTATCGAAAACAAAGCCTTCGAAGCTTTGAAATTGTCCCTAACACGTGCTCCACTTCTCTCCCCCCCTGATTACAGTCGTGATTATTTCCTCTACCTTGCAGCCTCGGATTACACCATTGGTATGGTTCTCATCCAAGAGGATGATTCTAACGATGAACATGTTATCTATTACTTGAGTCGAAGTCTAACGCCTACCGAAACCAAGTATTTACATGTTGAAAAACTGGCCTTGGTAGCCGTCCAAGTAGTCCAACGCTTCCGGCACTATATCCTCTCTCGCAAGACTACAGTGATTTCTAACTGCAACCCTATGCAACACATTCTCATACGTCAATTACTAGGGGGAAAATATTCCAAATGGATTGTGATACTCCAGGAGTTTGAATTGGAATTCGAACAAGCCAAGTCCAAGAAGTCCTTAGTGTTTGTTGAGTTGATATGCGACTTTCCCTATTATGAAACAGAAAATGTAGCAGCCGATTCATTACCTGATGAATCCCTTTTCATCATTAGTTTTGATGATCTTTGGTATGGCAATATCATCATATATCTCCAAACCCATACTTTTCGACCAAATTTGTTTAGTACTGACCGACGTCGAATACGCTACCAAGCCCGTTAATATATTATCCTCGGGGATACTCTTTATCGTCGGGGGATTGACTCAGTTTTTTGACGCTGCCTAACATTCGACGAAGCCGAGAAAGCCTTAAATGACTGCCTTTATGGAGCCTGTGTGGTCATATGTCTGGGTATGCTACTGCCCAGAAGATCTTATGAGCAGGGTATTTTTGGCCTTCTTTATTTAATAACTGCATAATTGTCGTCCAAAAATGCCACGCTTGCCAGACCTATAATCATAAGATACGGTCACATCCTTCTCCTCTTCACCATGTGGTCTCCGTTGGTCCCTTTCTGAAATGGGGCATCAATTTCATGACATGTCACCCCCACTCGGCCAGGGGGCATGGATACATTATTGTAGCTATAGATTACTTCACGAAATGGGCTGAGGCGATGCGACATTTGATAACACTGGAAATACCGTGGCATTATTCATTTTTAATCACATCATAGCTCATTTTGGTGTTCCTTAGGCTATCGTCACTGATCACGGTAGCCACTTTAGAAACTTCATGATGTCCGAACTCACTGAAAAATTGGGTCTTCGCCATGAAAACTCAACGCCCTATTACCCACAAGCCAATGGCCAAGTCGAAGCAATTAACAAAGTTCTCATAACTATGCTCCGACGAATGATAGGGATTCACAAAACAAGTTGGCACACAATGTTGTTTTCGACATTGTGGGCTTACCGGACATCCGTCAAGTCCGCTACTGGGTTTACACCTTTCCGGTTATTCTATGGTTTGGAAGCCATTCTCCCGATCGAATGCGAGATACCCTCTTTAAAACTAGTTGTTCAACTCCTACCAAACACTTCTGCTGAGGCAGAATGTCTTTTGTATCTTATGCGATTAGATGAAACTTGACGCGATACTACCCTAGTCATAGAAGATCAGAAAAAACATGTCAAGGCCCAATACGACAAACATGTCAAGCCTCGTGTTTTCTCCGAAGGAGATCTCGTTCTCCTCTATGAACAAGATCGAGATATGCTAGGAGCTAGAAAATTCAAAACCGTGTTGCGAGGTCCTTATATCGTCAAACGAGTTTTGGAAAATGGGGCTTATGAGTTAGTAGATTATGATGGTATCCCTTTGAGTGAACCCAGAAATGGGTTGTACTTGAAGAAGTACTATGCATAAGATTGTATGTGCATGAGTACCTGTATTTTTTATTGTATCATACTTCTTGTGTGTTACTGTAGCTTGCTTTTGTCGTTATCTGGTCTCTACCCTTATGTGATGTTGTGTTTGATTTCTAGATGTCAGAGTCTTCGCTACCCTACATTGGCTTCACTGATGGTGCTAGCCATAGTACTCAGAACCTTGATTCCGCTGCATGGGCAATTTACACCCCTACAAACGAACTTGTCTCCTTACGAGGTGTGTGTCTCAGTCGTGCGACCAACAATATTGCAGAGTATATAATCGTTATCGAATTGTTGATTGATGCTATCTCGCTCAGAATCCATCATTTGGTTGTGCGACTCGATTCACAGCTCATAGTACTACATTTAAGTAATGTCTATACTATTCGAATTCCTACTTTGTTACGGGTATATTTGCGAATTCGCCTCTTAGAACGTTCTTTTGATTATATTGAATATCAACATATTCCTAGATGTCTAAATACATTAACTGATGCATTAGCTAACTATGTATTAGACAGACATTTGGGTCATTTATAAATCAATCACATCAATTTTCACACAACACAAGATAAACCGGTAGAAGCCGTATGTATATATAACAATCAAAAAAGTTTTGTCCGATGACCAAAATTTCAAAATCTGAAGCTTATAGATTCTACAAAGTGACATCATGGATGATGATCGTGGTAACACACGACTGCCCAGGAAACCCTACGAAGTAGTTGGCCAATGGACTCTAACACTCCTACTATATGACACTGATAACGTCATGGAACCTCTCCAAGGGGTATGTTCGGAATGTCTGTTGTCAAACCCTCTAGGTTTTGTTCCACCGCTTCCTAATCTTCGGCGTCCCTTCGTGGCACTGGAGCCACCTCTCCTCGTCGTTGAATAGGAGAAGTACTAGGAGGTTGGTAAGGCCCCACGTCTATGTCATCAAAAAAGAATTTTGTATTTAGACCTTGGATGAACATAAAAAAAAAAACATTTGCATATGATAAAATTCACAAAAATATTTAAAAAAAAAATGTGTACTTCTTACCAAGATCCCCCCACTGAGCACCCTCGGGCAGAACCAAGTCTGGATCTCCTCGGAATTCCAACCCGTCATAGGCATAATCATCGACCATTAGCATCTGTGGTCACAACCAGTCGAAGAAGACATCATTATATTTGATAATTGGTCCAGCTACATGTTGGGCCATGAGCTGACACCACCTCAGCATTCTTGGATCTGTTGGAGCCGATAAATCCCACTCAACCTGCAGCCTCAGCAAGGGAACCCTCTCAAGAAAGAAGGACACCAACAAAGACCCATACCTGAATTGCTTCAGGTCGCCTCACATGCATTTGGTCAACTGCCTCTTCATGCTATGAAGCACTGTGTCTGCCCAGTTAAAAACCCGAGGCTCAGTACACTCTATGGCATACTGAAAGTATCTCTGGAGAGCCATGTGAGGAGTAGTGTTCCCAGCCATACGAATAATGGTGAACAAAATAATGCGGAGGGTCAAATCCTGCACTCCCCAAATGGCTACTTTCCCTTTGCTCCTCTCTACCTTTGGAACACAGTGCAAGTGGCAGTACTCACTCATGGGCAGGCCACCACCTCTGCTACCAGTCAGGCTCGTGTGGTAGTCACGCCGTGAAAGTCTTGTCAAGAAGTAAATGTCCTCACTATCCAAGGACAATGTGTGGACCCCTATATGGAATACTTGCTGGTCAGGATCCCACATATGCACAAGGTACTCTAATAACCTGACTTGATCCCTCATACGCGGGATACGAAAGAATTTCAGAAGACCACAGTCTCGTAAAGCGGCAATGGTGGCCGGATGATTTCTGGCAATGGAATCATCTTCTTCATTCTCTCTTTCACGCCATTCCATAACCATGGTGATGGCCAAATACCTGCATAAGAAGCATAAGAAGAGAGTTAGTAACTCTATTCAACACTTGGTATCTTTTTCATTGAGCAAAACTTTAAAAAAAATTCCACTTTGCGGTTCTTGCAGGTGCCCTTTAAGCACAATGCAAGGTTCTCGTAGGTGCCTTTGGGGTCCCCTGCGAGAATGAGGCATTCTCACAGGTCCCGTGTGGCTAGCCTGCGAGAATGGATGAGTGCAACTTTAACCCACAAAACAAACTCAAAACTATGTTTTTTGTCAATGAAAATGAAAAATCGAACCATGAAAAGGTAGAGGACAAGGATCTTACCTCACTGCCGGAGATGGTTCGTCAAATGGATGCTCGTAACTCCTACAATCAAGCACCGAAATTCAAGGGCAAAAGAGGGGTTTTGGACTCAAATATTGGTAAAGTTAAAACGATTATGGTAAAAAGAAATTTTACCCCTTTATATTTACTTTTACCATTTGTTATTGGATTTTTATAATTGTTCATTCATTAAAACCTAATGCTTAATAGCATTATGAGTGCAACTTTTGCAGACGTAATGACCTCGATGTTTATGCACAAGGATGCAGATATTTTTTCTTCTTCTTCACATGTTTGGATTGTTTTTTATGGTTTTCGTAAAAAACCTCGAGCTTGGTCTTTGTCCGTTCTCACGCTCGAAAATACATGAGAACGCAATCGAGCACACTTTTATCACTTTTTTGGGCTCAACAAGGTTATACGAAAAAGGAACCCCCCTGGAGTCTCATTTAAGCTCTTTTCAGACTCTCTAAACATGAAAAGATTGTCGAGTGACCTTGATATTTTTACGCTCGTTAAAGTATTTAAAGAAAGCATCTGTTGGGCGATAATTTATCTCTTTTTTGGTCTCATCAGACTATTTTACAAAAAAGGAACTGAGAGAGTTCTCTTTTAAGTTTTTTTCCAGACTCTATAATCATGAAAAACCTTCGATTTTTCTATCTTTGGACTCGTTAAACAAACATCGACAGACCTGTAATGGGACCGAACCACTCCTTCCTAGGTTTCGTTAAACATACTCCAAAGGACTTATCCGAAGGATGAGCTTATATCAACAGGCATATGTTATCCTCCTCAAGCTTGCATAAAAATAAAGAGGTACTCGCCAGAAATGGTGGGGGGGAATTTGGGAAAGGGATTTGTTCTCGTATTCATATTAATTGGCAGTAAGTGTCTCTCTTGAACATGACACCCCCCTATTCATTATTTGAAGCCGGTTTGGGAAATCCATTTGTCTCTCATTCGATTTGCTACAAGGTCATACCCTGCGTCGTTTTTGAGTCAATGCTGCCAAATCATTGGTCGTGTCATTCATATGTTCAAGAGAAGTTCATCTGAAACCTTTATTGAGTCAACCATCTGCAGTTGTCCATTCCCTCTGTGTCAGCCTTCCCTGTGTCCAATCCAACTTACATCATACTCTGTTTCACCTTCAAACTCTGTTACTCATTTCGTGTCATTGATGGGGGATACATCAAGGCCCTCCTGTGACGAGTTTTGTTCTATCGACTTCAGCTCATTATCCGGAAATAAGACTTAGAAATTATTTGGTACCTTGGAACTTGCATGCCTCAATGGCAGGTTTCCTCGCTTTCGACAGTGGGTTTACATCATTGACCCCTGGTCGAAAGATTCCATCAGATGTTCGACCTCAACTCATTCATTCACATTCAGTGGATTGTACTAGTGTACCTTGGGAGTCATTGACAATAATGGTGATTTCTCTCGCACTTGTTAACAGTTTCATCAATGACCGGTAATCAAGTGGTTTCTACCATGTTTGACTTCAACACATGTAATCACATGGTTAGATTCGTACTTTCGAGTGATAGGATTGAAGACCCTGGATATCATCTCTTTTTCCAAGTTGCGATGGAATATGTATAATTTGCGACATATAGATCCACTTTGTATGTCTCATGGCTATGTCATCTCAATTTGAATTTTCTTGCATAGATCCACAGTGTATTTCTAGTGGCTATGCGATATTTTGACGACATGTATCCACAGTGTATGATTGGTGGTTGTGACCTATGCTTATAATGTCATCCGTCTGTGATCTAAGTATGGGAATTCCTACCTCAGAACTAGTATGATATTTTGCAGATGCTTGGTTGTTCGTGGGTTTCCGATTAGGTGCGCTCCTGGTTTCCGACACACACACGCAGTCTACAAAGTATTTCAGCTATCACTGATTCTAACCTCATACTTTGGGGGGCATTCTGTTACCCATGATTTTGGTCATCTTGATGGTGTACTCAGGCTCCTAACAAGAACTTTCTTCTGAGAAAAAGTGACATTCATCTCTTCCTAGAAAACATATTTTTGAAGAGAGTTCGGAGGTTGCTTATATCCTAGGGTGCGAGAATGACCCATTTTCGCAGGCTACCTTCAGCTAGGGTGCGAACTTCTCGCACTGTGCTACATAGCTAGGGTGCGAACTTGTTTTCAAGCTTGGAAAAAGATGAAGTCTCAATGGTTCTAGAAGGGAATCTTCTAGAGAATGGGTTGGCTTTTGAATGGTTATCATTTTACTGGTTTCCCTAATTTGGTGGGATCATTCTCCTCCAAGTAACCATTTCATCCTCTCCTATATATTGATGGGATTCTCATGGAAAAGGTTAAGAAAGATTAATTGGAGAATTGGTAAAGGAATTGTGTGAAGAACCTAGCTTGAACAGGAGCTTGGAGACTCTAGCAAGTCTATCAAAAGGAGTCGGATCTTCTTCATGCAAGGATTGAGCAAGTGTGTGTATTGGAACCAAGAGTCACCGAAAGGAAGCTTGCGACATCAAGGCGTTCAGGTTGTATCTTCTACTTTCGATTAATATGATACAGAGGCATGTCCTTTTCCCATAAAGTCATTTTTACTTTATTGTGTAATTCCTTGATCATACACATAAGTTGACGATTGAATATATTTTGCTATCTTCACTTTGGTTGGTTTGTGTTATCTTGGTCTTGACCTCACGAGAGCACTGGAGCGAAGCAGGAGAAACAGAGACCCTAGGAAGTGATACAAAGTTATGTCACTTGTTCCTCCCTACTAGCTAATTCAATGGTCATAACTTAGGGAAAGAGTTGTGTCCTGTCCTGTTGTGTTCTATATCCAGGTGGATCTAGGGAGATCTGTTAGTGTCCGCACCTACCGATTAGTCCGATAACACCATGGGCCATGACCCAATGCTTAACTTCATAGGCGTATTGTGATTCTTCGCATCGCTCGCCTCCAGATCTCCCGATACCCGAATCGATGAAATCCCTAAGAAATGGGTACTAGCTCCTTTCCTGGGCTCGTTGTTCATGTGATCTTGGGTCGTGACCCTCCACCTAGTCTCTGGGCACTTCCTGATTTTTATCTTTGGGACTTTGTGCCTTGATCCATGATGAAACCTCTAACTCACGAAATCGTGATTTCACTTATCAGTTGCAACGTGCCCCTTTGGATCGAACGGCCTAGTTCAATTTCGGCACTTCGTGGCCTTTGGGCCTTCAACATTTTGGGAATATTTTGGAGTCTCGATTCTCGATTTGACAAAATCCTCCATTGTTGATCTCTCTGGTTATCCTGATGGATATGACGATTGAGGCTGAACCTACGCTTGATTGGATTTTCGTTGACCAGATATGTGTGCGCCTTTACACAATTGCACCCTGACTTTGGATGAGATACATTTGTGGGATTTTAAGCCCACTTCTTTCGCATTTGGTCACCCAATGGCCAACTCCAAAAGAAAACATCCCCTTGCATAGATATGTCATAAAATTAGGCTCCATGGGGGATAGATTCCTCCCTGTGAGGCTCTAAGATCTCCTTTTGCAGTTCCAATCGCCTTCTGTTGGGCTATGGAGTCAAGCTCAAAACACCCTGCTGAGGAAAAAAACAAGTCAATAAGTGAAAACAAAAATAAAAACATATGCTCCAAGGAGCTTATTTATATATAGTCCTAATCTAATTGATTTTTTACATAATGTTAGGTGAAAGAAAACTTCCATCAGAGCCAGTCAAGCAGCTTCCTAACTGGAAATTCACTGACTCTGTCAGTGATCGATAACATATGATGCAATTGTGTCAGCAAAATGATTACATATTTCAACCCTCCTTCCAGTGTTGATGTCAAGATAAAGATGGGAGGCTTTGATAAATGGAGGGAATGCAACTCCATGTACTCCCTTACAGGTTCGTGGAATAACTGAGGAAACCCAGAAAATGGGTAACAAAAATCCTTCTCTGCTTCACAACGGCTCACATATGGTTGGATGTCTCTGGTAAGCGCAGGTGAGTGAAGGGATGATGTAGGTTGCTGATTCACTTCTTCTTTGTCTATTTTGATAACGTCTGCTAGCTAATGGCAAGAAATATCCTCATGTATATCAATGGACAGCTCCTCCGCTTTATAATGTTGCTTAGTGTCTTCATAGTGATCTAATGTAGGATAATCTTTTTGCTCATCATCACTAGAATATTCATAAAAGTTGGGTTGCCCTTCATATCTATGATCAACCTCTAAAACAATAATTCCATCAAGAATACAACTGTTAAAAATATACATTTCAGGGATAGCAGTTATTGTTGTTTCTGGTTGTTCATACACCTGATTTTCCTCTTCAATCCTAGGTGAAAAAATATCATGGGAAACCTCTTGAAGGAAAAGAGAAGAATCCTCCTCCACAACCATCTTTTCTTCTAAATATGAGACAGCATGTGTATAAGGGGTAGAACATGATACATCCACTGCTATGTAATCATCAGCGCTATTATCAATCATTCCTTGAAGGCCTTCTTCTTGGGAAATAGAGAGAGAAAAAATTTCATTTGTATTTGCAGAATACTCACCTTTGTCCTCGCTTTCCCTCTCAATCAAGTCTTCACCAGACTGATCACACGAGGAAGAATCTATCATATGTTGGATGCAGAATACAAAATTCTTACAACAGTCAACCAAAATAAGATGAGACGGGCAAACTTCTTGTAATGTAAATTAAAAACATCATGAAAATCCTTCAAAGAATGGATACTAGCAGCAGGGAGAAATTTACTCCATTCACGAGCATCTTCTTCTAAAGAAAATTTGAACATATGGATCAATATATCCTCGTGAAAGAAGCCATGCTCAAGCATGCATATATGAAATTTAAATAAGTGCTCACCAGGATTGTCATGCTTTCTTCCTCTAAATCTCAGAAGATAGTCATCCCATTCAGGCATCATGGAAAAGCTCTGCTCTTTTACATTTTTGTTGGGATATTCATCACTTGTTGGTTGCTATGGGTCAGTATCTACAACAATTCCTTCCTCGCAAGCAGGGCTGCTCAAAACCTTTGTTTCATGGATAGAGATATCCTCTGCACTATTCTTAGATTTCAACCTCTCTACTTCGGCAGAAAGGGAGTCTACCAGCTCCGTCAACTCCTCCGAGGTATATCCCTCATCCTTGCATCTTTCATAAGAAATAGCTATATCTGAATCATCGTCTTTATATTCCTCACAATAGTTATGAAAAATAAACTCAGAGGAATAAAAATTTTGACAACGTCTATTGAAAGCTGCATGAAACTACTCCAAGGAGGAGATGCTAGCAGGGGGTAAGGAGTGATACCACTCCTTAGCATCTCCTGCTAATGAGAACATGAACATCTTCAGTAACCCATCCTCATGATGTATCTCCCACTGATGCATGAGTTCATGAAACTCACGGAGATGTTGAGTAGGGTTGTCCTCTTTACGCTCTTTAAATATGGGTAAATAATCAAACCACTCGTTTGGAGTAGGAACAACATTGGGAAAACCAAGAACAACAAAAAAATTAAAAGGAGCAAATCTTCGAGCCAGGATTTTGTCCATTTCGAACCAGTGGAGTCGTTGATTGATCCTTTAACCATGGAGTCACTAGGTGCAAGTTGCAATCTTGAATGGTTCTGATATATGATGCACCTACAGAATCATAAATTCGTTGTCGTTATACCCAGAAAAAATATTTAATTCGTCCCCGACAACGGTGCCAGAAATGTTAGCACCAGAAGTCACCTCTAGATTGTGGCAGAGGTAAGCCCAGTACCCATCAGTTTATATGTCACAGTTAATGGATTTAAAGAGGTCAAATGGGGTAGACTCGAGATAATATTGTTTTAACTCAGAAAACTGGGGCAGTATGCACAAGCAAATGAGGTCTTGGTCTAACTTCAATCAGTAAGTTGTAGTAAAGGTGAGTAGGGTGAAGAACTTGAGGAGAGTGAAGAGGTCTACTATGGACATCTGGTCTTCCAGCAGCCTAAAGAGGAAAAGCTCAGAAGAAAAGATCCTCTTGGTTCAGATTTTTAAGGAACTAAATGAAATTATCACCGAATTGAAATCAAACATACATCACAATTCAATAACAACAACCCGACTGGATCATCCATGCCTGAGTCATTTAGCGTTTGGGGGAAAATACAACACAAAAAATGATTAAGACTGGTCGCAATGTCACTGTGATCAAACCTACATCACAAAAACATAACTACCCTTAACTGGATCCTCCATGCCTGAGTGTTCTAACACAGTTGTTTGCAGAGATAGGAAAAGAAGTTGACTTACATTAAACAAGAAGTCTCAAATACAGATACATAACCAGAAGAGTCAGAGCTTCATTAAAACATGACAATACTGGATCTTAGCTCAACCATCGACCATAACAAAATATCAAAACTAACTATTTATACTCAGAACTACTAGCTCCCACCAGGAGCGTGCTCTGGTCACTGCATTTAAGGCTTAGCATCTACATCTTCTCAATCAGACTATGCAGGTATTCATCTGTCAAACGCAAGCTTGGACAGTATGGGATTAGCAGGAAAAATCCATCAATAGGGGAACTTTGAGATGACAATCTGCCTCCATGTCCAGTCCTTTCTGGATTTTCATTCATGGGATGAGCTGAGGTTTCAGCTACCAGAACCTACCTCCATTAACTGCTTCATGGGATCAAAACAAGGCCGAGTTGACTTGGCACCTGGACAACGTGGTGTCCTCTTTCTGCAGCTAATACTAATGTTTTGGCCCTTGGATCAACTCATGTGAACTCTGCACCTTTACCTGCATGCGACCACGGGCCATGACCCAATGCTTAACTACACAGGTGCATCGTGATTCTCCGCATCGCTCGCCTCCAGATATCCTGATACTCGAATCGACGAAATCCCTAAGAAATGGGTGTTAGCTCCTTTCCTGGGCTTGTTGTTCATGTGACCTTAGGTCGTGATCACCCTAGACCTAGTCTTTGGGTGCTTCATGATTTCGCGCTTCGGGACTTTGCGCCTTGCTCCATGCTAAAACCTCCGACTTGCGAAATCGCAATTTCGCTTATCAGCTGCCACATGCCCCTCTCAATCGGACGAACCAGATCAATTTCGACACTTCATGGCCTTCTACATTTTGGGAATCTTTTGGAGTCCCGATTCTCAATTTGACGAAATCCTCCATTGTTGATCTTTCCGATTATCCTAATGGAAATGACGGTTGAGGCTAAACCTGTGCTTGATTGGATTTTCGCTGACCAGATATGTGCGCGCCTTTGCACAATCGTGCCCTGACTTTGGATGAGATACATTTGTGGGTTTTTAAGCCCACTTCTTTCGCATTTGGTCACCCAATGGCCAACTCCAAAAGAAAACATCCCCTTGTAGAAATATGTGATAACAGCCTACATTTTTTTTGAAGAGATCGAAGGCCAAGGCTCGCAACTAGACCAAGTAGTTGCAACAGTGGAACAACATCTAGAAGGGCATGTTATAGAACAAGTAATTCAGGAGTTCGTCGAGCAGGAGGCTGTGGCAAAGCAACAAGTCGAGGCAACTCGAGGCCTTCAAAGCAGCACTGCCCAGATCTGAGTGACTCGTGATGAGTCACAGGTGAGTGTTGGGTGCCTATTGGCCCTTGACCAAGTTTTGAGGAAACATTGGTTTTGTTTGACCACTTTTGGGACTTTGACAGGATGGTCGAAGATGGAGCGCCCAGACGAAGCAGAGATCGCGGGATCTCACTTGTTTTGTGGACCCAACAAAGGGTTCATTAGGGTTTTTGTATTAGGGTTAAGGGATGTTGGCCCATGGGTTTACCCATGATTAGGCCTTGTTGTAATTGTATAAATAAGTAGCTAAGCGATGTAAGAAGTAGATCTGGTTGGCTATGTGCACCATATGTTGTAGGTGATGGGCTTAGTGCATGACTACTAGTAGGGTTGGCTATGTGCAAAGAGTATGTTTGTCTTAGTGCAAGAGATTGTAAGTTTCTTTATGCAATCTGGTGTAGTAAAGTAAGGCTTTGTGTGAACAGATTGTGTAGGAGTTGGCTCTGTGCCTTGACCTAGTTTTGGGAAGGAGGATCTAGTGCGTAGCTCGCAGATCTCTTGTTCTCTGCGGAGTTAGGCTATGTGGCTTTGTGCACAAGAGCAGATGAATGTAAGAAGATTGGAGACTAATAAAGAAGAAGAAGTTGGTGGACGTAGCCCCACACCGGGGTGGACATAGCCCCACACCGGGGTGAACCACATATATCTTGTGTTGTGATATGTTTTGTGCGATGTTGTTTATGTGATTATTTACTTAGTGTTGTTGATGTTATGTATAATGAATGCATATTATGTTGTAGCTTAATGCTTAATGATGTGAATGAATGCTAGATCTAAGATAATGCTATGTGCTAAGTGATGGAAAGTACTCAATCTGTATTTTTACTGTGTTGATCTGTAATAAGGGTTTAACCTACGATGTGAATAAGGTTCAAGAACTAATGCATATTGTTGGCTAAGTGCTCTGTTAAGTGTTGTAATCACATATCTGTGTCCCAGCTTGGTTGCAGACGCCTGAGTCCTGCAACCCCCCCTTTATCTACCTCGGGTGAGACTTCATCTGCTTCGCAGGTGTTGCCGAAAGGGCCAATAGTTAGGGTTTTGTTGGTGCATTATTGAAGCATTGAACCCTAGATCTGCCCCCATGCCAACAAGGTCGGAGTTTACCACTATCTTTCTTAGTGTGCTATGATAGTTTTTACTCCAGATCAACGGTTGACGGGATTTTCTGATCCTATGGTTGACGGGAGTTCATGACTTTGGGGCTTCGACCTTCGGGTAAACTTATCTGTTTTAGACTTCTTTTCGTCGGAGTTGACCACTTGATACAACAACTTGTATTGCTCCCAAGGAGATCTTAGATCAACTGTATGCATGAGTTCGTTTAATCTGAGACTCTGGGATATTGTGGCTTACACTATCCTTCCACTAAACTTGATCAGATGGTCGAGAATTTATCTGAAGTCCCTCCTTGATCTAATAGCTGGCAGGATTTTGTGACTTCGCGAGTTCGTGTCTCTGCCTTACCTCCAATGTTCACCGAAGTGACGAAGTTCCGATGTCCCGAAATTTACGCTATCCTTCCACTTGGCTTTGATCAATGGTTCTAACTGATATGATGGTTGCAATTACTCCTGAAATTTGAATGGACGATTAGATTTCCACGATCCTTCATAAGGGATTCTTCTATGTAGGCTCTGGCTTCTACGTGATCTGACGGTCCAAGATTTTCCCGAGAACTATATCAATGGAAAATATTTGTCCTTGATTCTTTTGGAGTTTTACAATGGGGATTTCAATCCCGATAGCACTTCCGCAATGCGCTCTCTCTTCTGAGTTTTCCTTCATCCTTTCCAAAGACCTTAACATTGCATGCTCTGATTTTCTATGTGTATTCTTTGTAGAATCTCCCCACTATCTCTCCTGAGGTTTAGGAACTTAGGATCACTGTTGATCCTATTGTGATCAACATTGATCACGAATTGCTTCTACCTCAAGGTTATCTTCCTCTGCCCCAAAGTGATCTTGCTTTTCCTCTAATTATTGTACATGTTTGACTCGTGTTTCCATCAATGAAAACACACAATCAATAATGCCAACACAATCTCCATAGCTGTACTTTTGTAGTAGTGGGCAATGATGGGGATCATTACTAGGATTCCTTGATCTATAAACGAGGGACTTATAACCCACTCACTTCACGAATATAGATCCTTTGTGGAACTAAAACTTTTTTTTCTCTGTCCTAGTCTTGGACAAAGTGCTATGTTCTTAGAAAGACCATTAGGCCTCTATCCCTTGCCTTGAACAATGATATTTGTCTTCTCTTGGCTTCAAGGCCTGCAATATCAACCAATGGCCCATTGGTTTCTCATATAACTTGCACCCAATAGTTTTATAACAATGCAATAACAATCAGGCCAATAAAAATAAACCAGACTCTACCAATATTTTGTCACTAAGAACTCTCTCTCTTAGTTCTTCTGATGGTTGTAAGGCTTATGCTCCTGATGTAGTTCTGAGTACCAACTTCTCCTTCACTACTATCCAATGGTCAAGAAAGAATAACTATATTTGTGTGACAAGTTACCTTGTTGGTTCCTCGTTTGTAGTGGCCAACAAATCTACTCTGTCTTCAGGTTTGCTTACAGGGCTTCAGTGGGTTGAGTGCTTTGGAAGGTCAATGACCAAGAACCCAACACTTCTTTGTTTATGTGATTATATTGAAATACTCAACATACATACAACAATTTAATGCCCACATTAAAAACACTCCAAGTGTGTGATTGTAGTTTTTTTTCTTATTAGTCTCTGCCAAAAACCTAGAACTATAGCAATCAGTTCATGGTTGACCAGGTATTAATTTAGATTGACTTTTAATTTTTTTAAAATTTTCCAAAATTTAACATAATAGTTTGTATTTTTTCAATTAAATAATAAAATTAATATTATTTCTTTATATTACTATTGGATATAAAATTGAGAGTCTTATTGCACAACTGATGAATGGCAGAGGTCTATCAACATTTGCATTTGATAATAGTTTTCCATTTGCATTTTAATTTTGTGTCAGTGTCCGGCATCAACTAGTAAGTATTAGCTGACCACGCATCCCATGTCAGCATCATTGATTTGATTTCATTCCAGCGACGCCAGCCGTCCCCTGAGGCAAATCGAAGAGGTCTTCTTTGGCGGCACAGGTGAAGGGCAGGTGGGGAAGCGTAGCGAGGGGACCGAGATTCGAACCATCGTTGCTAGGAAGCACGACAATGTTCTGCGCGAGTTCGAAACGATCGTTACCTCGGCCTGGCACGACGCAGGTGTCGTTGTTGCAGCCGGGGGCATGGGAGGCATAACAGGTGCCACAACCCAAATAAACAAATATCCTTTTGGCTGAGAAGTTCTAAATGAAAAGAAAGAATGTGTGGCTGAGTTAGAGTGTTATGGATCAGATGCTGACCTCCCACAACTACGTAAACGCCTATAGACTTTCCTTGCCTTGCCTTCCTAAAAGAGAAATTCCGATCAAGTCTGTTGTAATACTTAGCGAAGACTGGGATCAAACTCTCTCCGTATCAGTAAATAATCTATGTCCTTCCCTCAAATACTGGAGTAAATTCGTTGCTACGGGTGATAAGCGCTGACAGGGTAATAAGCATGGTCTGAAAGTTTACCTTATAGGCCCGGTTTCTTTAATTAAAAAGCCAAATCCTTTTTGACACCGAGATCCGGGAGCTACAGTTGAAGAATCTGTTGTTCCATATCCAGATCGATACCTAGAAGAGAGTAGCATACCTAGGTCGAGAACCACTCCTAGGCGTGGATTCAGTAGTTTTTCCGTTGATTTACCCAGTTGTTCCAGATTTGCACAGTTGTGTGTTGCAGGCGACGGGGTTGTAAGTGGAGGATCTGTAGCTTTTCTTGTCGCATCTTACCCAAGTGTAGTCCGGCTAGATGTTTAGCACTAAACGCTGAATTCACAGAGGTGTCCAACGTCGCGGGGTCTAGGGCGATCTGTGTGACAAGGGCCCTCGGGCGCCTCTGGAACGCATTTGCAACCGATTGACAGAAGCAGACGATGACGGTGACGATCAGTACGAGACGCAGATGAAGCAACGCCATTGAATCGATTCGATAGAGTTGGTGATATTGGGAAGGATGGAATTTGGGGTAAAAGTTATAAACAAGGTAGTGAGGAGGATTCGATCCCTGCTTGACATAAGGTATAAGGCTGCCAGCATTGACTTCAAACGATGTTATGCCTCTCGAAAAATATTAAACAAATAAATCACCATTTTGTTGATGCAGAGTTCATTTCCGTTAAAGAAACCTGCAAGAAGTTTTGGTCTGGCTTGGAGAACACAACAAATGAAGTTTTGCTTTGGCTTGGAAGATGCAACAAATGCAGCTTTACAGTTTGATACTTACTATATACATATTATTTATCTTATCTCCATCACTAATGTTGCATGGAAGCTTAGTTCAATAATGGACAGGGACTAAGCTGCTATGCAGCTATTGTTTATTTGTTGATACGGCGGCAATTTTATTGTATCCTCTTTTACTTGTACTCATTATCTATGCCATGAACAAGTGGACCATATTGCCAGCTACACGGTAAAATCAGCTCCAGAGACAGCATTTGTGGCCTCTGATACAAGACATTGTACTAGAGAACTCTCCACCTAGTTCCTTATGGATCGAGAACCTAATTTCCCATGCTTGTTCCAATCAAATGCAAAAGAATTCATGTCCTCTATCACTACCACTGTATGTTGCCTCCCAAAAGTGTTTAGATGTGATTTTCTATGTTAATCGATGTGCCCAATTGAACTAGTCGATTCATGTGCAGTTGATTTCTCTTTGAGAGAAACTAAATGGTCGTACGGCCTGCCAGCTGATAAAATAAATCAGGGAAGTATGTGCAGCATACGGTAAAGATGAAACATTTAACTAAGGAAGAAATCGGCGAAGAAAGAATGTAAATTCGTCCAAGCACGGATTAAAACGCCCACAGAGATATGAAATCGTCCAAGCAAGTGGGAGATGATCAGGTAAGTGGAAAACGTCCCACGCAATTCAACAATGTTTAAAAAACGCCCATGCAATAAGAAATCGGCATTGTTTAAAAAAGTCCAAGTAACAAGAAATCCGCCTAGCGATATCTAAAAACGTCCGGGCATAGTGTAAAAACCCCAGCAATGAAGTTACGGCTCGTGGGAAATGCGTACGGCCCAGGGAACAAGTGAATGCCCAGCAAACAATCAGAACGTGGCTCAGAGCATGGAGAATAAAAAAGCCAGTCAACAAAAGGAAATTTATCTCTAAAGAGTTTGTAGGAAAGATCAAACTCACCAACCGCCATAAAAACTAAATTTATAAACTTCAACCTTAGTTACAACAGCTTCAGAATGATTTCCCGTCTCTAAAATCACTCAAAAGTGGAGGATAGAGAGCTGTTCGGATAGGTAATAGCTACTAAACACTAGAAATGAAAATGAAGCACAACCTCCTCACTATAGAGGTAGCGAACTATTCAGCTCATTAACCACTCAATAGCTATTAAAAGTCTATATAACAGCTATCAAGATGCCTACATTATCTTCAATCAACTGTAAAACGAATTAACACAGCAACATACTCAACCACATAGGAAAATTAATCACATTGAACTCAAAATTTACCATGGAAACTCAAATGGACTGTCTTTTGATTTCGCTGGTACCATGGATTAATGGCTTCCTATGCCTCTTTCTTTTTTTCTTTTTTTTCCCAAAAAGATGTTAGAGATAATGCTTCATTAATGCATTATGTTGAGTTGGAGATTGGTTTAAAGATTTGTAGGAGGATGTTGAGATATTCTCTCAACCTATCCCTCCAAGAGTGGAGTTAGTTGGATCTGAATCCAGCTATATATACCTATGTAATCTCTATGTTATTGGTGTGCAATAATACAAAATTTGTGTGTGTTTTCTGTGAGCTAATTCTTCCAATCTTAACTTGGTATCAGAGCCGAGGTAAAGGAGCTGCACGGATCTGCTAAGGACGTGATCCTGTTGTGCTGCTGCGTGGAAGAGAGTCATCGTTGAGCTATGAAGGAGTGAATCAGCTCAGATATTTGTTGGAAACTTGCACTCAGCGCAGTCCAAGAGAGAAGTCTCGTCATTTTTGGTACTTCTAAAGTCGTGGAAGTCACCGCAGTCACCGTTCTATTAAGATCGGATTTTAATAGAGCACATGCATGGTAGAATAGGAAGCCAGGGAGACTCTTGTTCTTA
>JZKD02S0556342.1:1890830-1921438 GCA_000966675.3 Picea glauca | reverse complement strand
TGTACAAGTTCATGAATGATGGTCTGAAGCATTTATGCTTTAAATGAGTTGAATGGTAAGCTCGAAGAAGAGGAAGAGAAAGAGCACAGTCCGGAGGCATCAGAGTGGGTGTAGGCGCTGATGAAGGCCAGACAGACGAAAGTTAAAGTGTTGCAATTTTTTGTAATAATGTTTAAATATTATAAGTTTTTTAGTGTAAGCATTAAAGGGGGGTGTTAGAGATAATGCTTCATTAATGCATTATGTTGAGTTGGAGATTGGTTTAAAGATTTGTAGGAGGATGTTGAGATATTCTCTCAACCTATCCCTCCAAGAGTGGAGTTAGTTGGATCTGAATCCAGCTATATATACCTATGTAATCTCTATGTTATTGGTGTGCAATAATACAAAATTTGTGTGTGTTTTCTGTGAGCTAATTCTTCCAATCTTAACTAAAGACTCTTTGAGAATGAACTTACAAGAGGAAATAGGGAGTGCTAGAGAATTGGGAAGGCCAACAAATAACTTTTCTTTTCCCATTCCTTACTCTTCTTTCCTATTTTATTTATTTCTTTGTCTTTTCTTTTCTTTTATCTCTTTTGTTTCATTCACTTTACATTTGCATTGTTTTACAATGTTTGCATAACCTTCATAAATTTCAGAATTAAACTTACAAGTACCGAGTCTTAAGCATTCATCACTGCAGATCCATTTCAGATCATTCTTGCATATTTTGTAGACCTCAACACCCACCTTTTCCACATACATGTTCACTACAATAAAACCATATATATGTGTCATGGGGCAATCATTTCTTAAATGGCCTTCTATTTTGCAAAAGGTGCAGCACACCGCTACTCTTGCATTCCACTTTGCGTTCACCAACTCCTGAATCTTCTCTAATAAAGCCATCAACTAATATTGGAACTAGGCCAATCCTAGAGCCAACCCTAGGAGAGATGCCATAGCAAGTTCACTGATGGATTTTAATCGCATTGCAAACTCTAGAGCCTCTCCTTATGCCATAAACTATTGTTGCACTAATGAAATTCGCAGATGGGATAATAGGCCACAAATGAACATTTTTTGTGTTATATTTCTTGAGTTGTAAAACTCCTCAAATCCTTGAACCATTGGTCATAGTCCTAGATGGTTTCACCAACTTTTTTCATAATCTCCTTCAATTTTGTGATACTCTGGTGTTCAAATTTTGGCCTCTGAAACTCTTTCAAAAATTGACTCACAACTAAACCAAAGTCACCCCCTGTTAAGCAAGTGTGTTATGTTTGCACTCCATATACCATTGTAGCACTCTTCCCTACAGAGTGGCTTGAAATTCCACCAACTGGATTACATTTGTTGTCTTTCACACATTCTAGATCACATTTGTTACGAGGAAAATCTCTCTATGGCTAGGGGTAAACCACAACAGACAGAAATGACTGCAGAAATCAACTCTAATCTCAGGTATGCTATATAAACAAATATGCTAGCAAGACAAGATAAAAGGCCTACCTCGTCCAAACGTTTGATGAAGTCCACCGTTGAGCACTTGACTCAAAACAATACACCTGCAACTTGTCCTCAACAACTAAGAAACACAAGCATATGGTGATAATATATAATGTTAGCACATCCAATAGCATAATCCACCAACATTCATAACAAATACACCCATGGAATAACAATTCAAATATTTGCAAGATATTAATTGGATGAGAAAAGAGTATTTCTATTAAAATGTAATCAACATAAATGAATGAATTACAAACTTTTGTGTCGGCACGGTTCGGAACCGAGAAACTAAGTCCCTTCTAGCTGGGCCTCCACCACTTCAATCCTCCACCAAAGGCAAGCTCATATAAGAGAGACAATGAGGTTCTCAATCAAGTAGGGAAGAACTTGGGGGCTGAACAATGTGTTCAGACTTAAAAGGACAAAGGGATGCAGACTCAATATGAAGTGAATAATTTCTACAGAGTAGCTTTGCTCTCAAAGTTGAATTCTTTCTCCTCTTTTCCATAGCTTGGATTTGGCCCATTTGCAGCCTTCAAGTGGAACTAAAGGGTCAAGTCAGAACGTTTCTAGTATATGGAAGGTCAAGGATCATGGATCTCGTGACGTGACATGGAAACCCGACACCATTTTTTAATTTTGGGCACAAAACCCAATGTACGCGGGCTATAGTGGTGCAACCTGCGTATACGCATGTTGTATAATAGGTAGGGCATGTATATGTGGAAAAATAATGTTTTTAGCTCTAGGATTTTCAAAAAAGGACTTCAAGTCTGCATAGAGAAATAGAAAAAAGCCTTATGTGCAAGTTTGCATAGGGTGAGGTAAATCTTTCTATAACAGATGCCCCCTAATGTGTGAGGTCCGAGGAGTATCTGCGATGGATGAAATACATTATAAGACCCAGAAGTGGAGTAATGGGGACCCAGCTGGAAGAACTAGTTTCTCATTACAATCTGTACTGACTTTGCACACATGGCTACCAATTTAAATTACACTGCAAATCCATATGAAAATATACCAAACAATTGTCCATGGCCATGAATAGCAATAAAAAGGTGGCTACATGCCAAAGGCTGTCATAGTCACGAACAAGGCCCAATAAAACCAGTCTCAAAATCAATCTGAAGGTATATGTATACAATGGATTACAATCTGATCTCCCATGATCACTGAAGTCACATAGGTCCAATGAAAGGTAGCAACAGCTCAGGAAAGCTGGGACTATGAACGGATGTCTTCAAGTCTTCTACACAATCCGCCAAAGGTGCAAGTTTACATTGTGTGAATAAGGTATATCGTTAACAAACGCAAGACAACCTACCAATAATGAAAGTAGGTATCAAGGCTCCGAGTATATTCTTACAAGTGTGAATAAAGGTGTCGGGGTCGAACACTTGAAGAATCCATCGATCAGGAGACATTGATGTATTCCCAACTGTCGATGGCAAGAGAACCTGCCACTAATGACTGCAAGCCTCTAGGTACTCATAAGACTCTAGGTCTCGTCTCTAGAATAGATGAGCTGAAGTCGATGGAAGGAGACCCTCTGAAAGGAGAGAATTAAGGCATCTCTCATCATTCAGCACGGGGTACAAAGTAGGGGCTTGATGATTTGGAGGAAATCAAATGAAGAACATGTTCACGAACCAACAACCCTATGCATCTTTCGTCTGTGCCAGATGGAAGTGGTACACGAAAAAGACCCTTTGAATAACAACCAATAAGGAAAACTGCTGACAAAGGAGAGAAAACCACCAATAAGGCTATTGGCATCCAAGACATACACGAATCCCAATGTATGAATAGATGTATTGTCATCGAACACAAGGGAAACCACCCAGCTAGCAACCAATGATGAAATGTCACTTGTTGGGTTCAAGGTTACCTACCAACGAGGAAAGTAGGACCATGGTGCACAATAGGACTACAACTTCATGTGATTTTGAGACACACTGAGGGTATGGCCGACATGCAAAGTCAAGAGTTTTGAGGAATGGCCGACATAGGTTGATAGACATCCTTTGAACAAGAGCATGAGACATATGGAAGACTATGGCAGCATAGACTCAATGATGAAACTTTGAGATGCAGGAGGCATCAATCAAACTCTCCATAGGGACTGGAAGAGTAACTAGACGGGGGAGTGAACTCTCTATAACGAGCTCAGCTTCCTAAGGTCATGCTAAACCCAAAATTTTGATGACAAGTGGACTCAAAAATTTTGTGCTCTGTTCAAAGGTGACATGACTGCTGCTAATATAAGATAATATTCCCTTCCCGCCCATCTTTTTTTTGTTTTTTCATAGTCAAATGAATGTTATGATACAGAGGAGGAAACGAGTGTCACAAGTAAGAAAATTAGTTCCAGCAGTAGAACATACCTATGATCAATGCAAGGAGGTGCGTGCGGGAGATGGACACTTGAGGGAATGTTTCCTCCTGAGTATAGGGTGTCAAGATGCAAAGGATATAAACAAGGCTCTGCTTGTCTAATGATGCAAACTGCTGAGGTGAGAGGCTTATAATGCAAAAACGAGAACCGACAATAGGCTAAATACTGTAAGCAAGAGAATGAGATGCAATTGCAACTTAACGCTAAAAAATGTCATTTTTCGTAATCTTAGTCTACTTGGTTTGAAAAAGGGATAAACTTACAGCAAATAGATGTCCTTTCAAACCCAATTTACGAGTGTGAAAGAGACAAGTTTACTCGACAACCTTTTCCTTTTTTTGAAACGAGTCGGAAAAGAGATTAAATCAGACTCGTGACCTTTCAAATCCAATTAACGAGTGTGGAAGAGACAAATTTACTCAACAATCTTTTCTCTTTTTAGACGAGTTGGAAAAGAGCTTAAATCAGACTCGTTGGGGGGTTTCTAGGCGGCATGTCATGGGGAAGGCCAAGGCTCCTGTGCAGGATTTATGTGAAAGGTCAGCAACTTACGAATAGCTGACACAAGCTTGGGAAAACCCAAAGCTCTCCAAGTCGAGGAGGATAAAGTGTTAGTGGAGGTTACCTTCTCCACGATATATCGGAGAATGTCTCTTACCTGAAAAGGCATGGGAGGAGGAATTTGATACCCCACAAGACCATCCCAGTCAAAGGGAACCTATCCAAGACTTGGAGGGAGAGTAAAACTTTCTCTTGTTCATAAGGTGCAGTACTAGAAATGTTAATGACATGGTTGAAGGATGCATCACCCTCCAAAAGAAGAGTTGGATTGACTAGAGATTGCATCGGTACGACCACTTATTCAACCGTTGGTTGAATAGGATGTGTGAAAACAAGGCTAGGAGACGCACCACCCTCAAAAATAGGAGTGGGGTCAGGTGATGATTGCATCGGCATGACTTTCATATCAATCATAGGATAAACAAAGTGTTGGGAAACCAAAGATGACTCGGAACCCGAAGGGCCCCCAGGCAAGGACCACGCTTCTGGTACCACAATAGTAGCAAGGCACAAATGAGTAAGGTGGTCTCCTTCGCAAATCCTACAAAGGAACATGGGCTTACATCTTACACGTCTAGGATTCTCAATTGTATGAATGCCTCCAGCGTCACTCACAATGGCTGGCGACATGCTCTCAACGTGACTGGCAGAGGCTGGTGGTTCATCTCCCACATGATGCACAGAGGTTGGAGATGTGATGTCAGTATGACTCATGGTGACTAGAGTGATTCCCCCAGCATGACTTGCAGTGAATGGTTGTGAGTCTTCAACATGGCATGCAGAGGTTGTCGACCAATCCCCAACATGACTAGCATAGGTTGGTGATAGAATTCCAGTATGACTTGCAGTGACTGGACTGGTGGCAGCGATTAGTTGTGGCATTTGAGACCAAGGTCCCAGGAAAGACTAGTTTTGAGATATTGCAGGCTAGTAAGGATTTTGTTCTACACCCTGTCCCTATCTGGAAAGGTGGTATCCTCTGCCTAATTGATCCATAGAGGTTTGTACAGGCATCATTACTGATGAAAATGTCTGGGAAGAGACAAAAGCATGATAAGGATTAGTCAAGTGAGGATATATGTTTCCCTCATGTGAAGGGGTTCCGTGAAGAGGGTAGCTCGTACCATAAAACTGATTCCCTCCGTATGAAATACCAGAGGACATATGGAGACCCGCCATGGGAAGAGTGTTCGTAGGAACTGGCATAGTGGATGAAGGATACACGGATGGGGTGTAATAAGTGGAATAACCACCCATTTGAGTACTGGCTCCTAGAAGGATGAAGCCAGGATTGGATCCGTAAGAAGGGAGATTCCAACCTCCCACAGTGAGAGTTGGTTGAGGGACATGACTCCTATCAAATAAAGATGTATATAGTGGAGTCATCGTACCCCCAGATCCAAAACTAGGATTCATATAAGCAGGCAAGGAAGAGGATGGAAAGGGTGAAGGCATGTTTGGCATATCAAGAGGAAAATGATTAGAGACCCAAGGCATTGACTGAGTATCATAATTCTGCGTACCATTATGAAAAGCGGACGGATTCATCCCCATGAAATGAGTGAATGTCATGGGGGAGGTAGCGGTAAAGGAGGGAGCCAAAGGAACTCCACTATCCATGATAATGACAACTCACGGCAGAATATAAAATCCTAAGGTCAACTACTAATCAAAGAGCACACCAAAATAGAACAAAAGGCCAATATGCACAAAAACGGGATAAAGTGGTTGAAAGGGGCCTCCCTCCCTAAAGTAGGTATGCCTCGCCCAAGAGGGGCCTGAGACTCCCTGCTAAATATCGGAGGTATCATAATCAATTATAAGGGCACTCGTGGGCTTAACAACCAGTCGTTCAGATTCCCCTGGAGAGGTAATCCTCCATAAAGGTTGTGTGTTGTCCAACCCTTATCTGACCCATGGCACCTGCAAAATAACCCCTGCAAGTAACCTATGTGGTACCTAAGTCAAGAAAATAAGAAACTATGATATAACCGATGCACAGGCGAACAGTCGTAAGTCAGGTCCACCATATGGGCAGGGTAACAAAGCCCGAAACCTCGAAAGCACCGCCTCTCATAGACGTAAAGGTACTAGAAAGATCCCCATATACGAATAGATCCCCAAAAATATATCTGACGCTAAGAAGGTATCGGGGGGATATTCGTTCAACCAACCTCATGCGACCTCGTGCTTAAATCCGGTGTAAGTGGAGCCTCCTGATATTACCAATTATACAATGGATTTCTCCACTCCCTTAGTCAAACACATGTTGATTTAATAGCCTTGGAAAAGTTTACTCACAAAATCCTATTCCAAGGCTCTAAATCCTAAGCTAGTTTGTGTACCCTAGAAAAATAAAATCGTTACTAATCAATTTTAAATTATCAACATTACTTTTAGTGTCCTTGCTTACTCAAAAATGTGTGGTCGTGAAACTAGTGATGTTATGACTCAGCAAGTGAAATAAATGAATATGAATACAATGCACTGTCCTAACTTCAATTCCCAATAAACGATATTCTTTTCAAAATGCAATTCTCAATTTAGTTTTGAAATTCCAAATAAAATGCAATCTTTCTTTACATGTACTAAGATCAATGATAAGGACTCGAAAGATCAAATGCCAACAATGTAAAATGCCTAATACTTTTGTATTTTCAATATAAAAGAATGAAAATGCAAGGACTGAACAATAACTTGATATAAAAAATCTATTGTATGTAAATAGAGACAAACCAAGTAGGATATCAAGGAGCAAATACCCAGCCCAAGATGCAAGGACAATCAAATCAAAAGGATGATGAGAAAGGCACCGCCCAAAAATTCAACCAAAGAAAGGTTTCATATCATTCCACAGACACTTAATAGTCATAACAGAGACCTAAGAAGACTCAGCAACCCTCAAAAGCTACCCAACAACCATCAAACCCAACAACCAAGCAATAAAGGGTGATGTACGTGACTGTTCAGGGGAAAAGTGTGTAAATACGCTTCTTGCAGAAGGACAACATGCGTATGTATGCGACTGTCAGGCAAAAACCCGTGTATATGTGTTAAAACATAGCCAAGCTAAGGAGAAGGCTAAGAAACTTAGACTCAGAATGAACAGAGGCTGTCAAGTAGTCATACGACAAGAAACTCAATATAAACGAGAGCAATCTAAGGAGAAAAACACTCCAAACCCCGAAAAAGAAGATTCTATCCCCAATATGGTCGCCAATTCTATTACGAGGAAAATCTCTCTATGGCTAGAGGTAAACCACAACAGATGAAAATGACTGAAGAAATCAACTCTAGTCTCAGGTATGATATATAAACAAATATGCTAGCAAGACAAGATAAAAGGCCTACCTCGTCCAGACGTTCGATGAAGTCCACCGTTGAGCACTTGACTCAAATCAATACAACTGCAACTTGTCATCAACAACCAAGAAATGCAAGCATATGGTGATATTATATAATGTTAGCACATTCAATAGCATAATCCATCAACATTCATAACAAATACGCCCATGGAATAACTATTCAAATATTTACAAGATATTAATTGGACGAGAAAATAGTATTTCTATTAAAATGTAATCAACGGAAGTGAATGAATTACAAACTTCTGTGTCGGCACGGTTCAAAACCGAGAAACTAAGTCCCTTACAGTTGGGCCTCCACCACTTCAACCCTCCACCAAAGGCAAGCTCATATAAGAGAGACAATGAGGTTCTCAATCAAGTAGGGAAGAGCTTGGGGGCTGAACAATGTGTTTAGACTTAAAAGGGCAAAGGGATGCAAACTCGATATGAAGTGAATAATTTCTCCAGAGTAACTTTTCTCTCAAAGTTGAATTCTTTCTCCTCTTTTCCATAGCTCGGATTTGGCCCATTTGTAGCCTTCATGTGGAACTGAAAGGTCGAGTTAGAACGTTTCCAGTAAATGGAAGGTCAAGGATCATGGATCTCATGATGTGACATGGACACCTGACACCATTTTTTAATTTTGGGCACGAAACGCGATGTATGTGGGTTGTAGTGGTGCAACCTGTGTATAAGCATGTTGTACAATAGGTAGGGCGCGCATATGTGGAAAAATAATGTTTTTAGCTCTGGGATTTGCAAAAAGGGACTTCAAGTGTGCATAGGGAAATGGAAAAAGGCCTTATGTGCAGGTTTGCATAGGGTGGGCCAAATCTTGCTATAACAACATTGCAAAGGAACCAATGTTGCTTTGCATCCTCATTTCCTTTGTCATGAAACAAAGGGAGTCGTAGAAACACTTCATTTTACTATGTTGTCATTCTTAACTGGTGAGTCTTCACTAGCACAAATCTCAAAGCTCTGATTTGTAGTACTACAGAAGTAGCTCCTACAACTATAATTATAGAACTAGATAATGCTAAAGACAAAACTTGATTGCCTCTAGTAGTCACACCTATACTCATCAAGGCCACTATAGCAAGTGTATCTTGTTGCTAATTACACACATTCTTATGCTCTACGCAACAATGGCCACCAAATTCTAACAAATATTGAAAGGAACAGGGGGTAGGATGTAGGATGGACTAGCATCACTATGATTTTGTCTTGCTTCCTTGATGACATAGCTCTCTAGGTTAGAATATTATCACAACATATATTCAAACACATCTTCCTAGTTCTAGTCCCCCATAGCTTCTACAACAACTTCTATCTCAACAAGCTCAAGCCATTTTTTTCACCTACAGTTTGACATGTGTCCCTTGCATCATCACTCATCGACCATCTCAACTCTTCCAAGGTTCCTCCCAACTCTACAAACTCCTCATTTCTACACCAACACATCTTGTTGATCTCTTTCAAGGCTAACCAAATCTCCTTTCTTTCTCTCATCATATGCATTGTTCCATATTCTAAATGCATCTTAGGATCGTATATCCTCATCACAAACTCCTACCTAATGTGGATCTTTTCCATTTATTCTTTCCACTAACTTTCTATGAGCTCTATACACTTTTAATGTTTCTTCTATCATTCTCTTTTAAGATCCACTTCCTTGACCATCATTAATCTTCCACCCCCCATGCAAGGCTTATGCTTTCATCTCAATGGGGCTTGGCAACATACCTCATTCCCCCAATGAACATGTTTATTATCTGGATAGGTATCTCCTCAATCAACATGTTGTGCAACACTTTCTTGAAAGATTACAATGCATTTGTTAATGACTAATGACAATCCACCACAAACTCCAAAGTGTAACCTTCCATAGCACCTTCAAACCAAAAATCAACAACTTGGGTCAACTTATGGTCATTATTGCTTGATCTTTATTAATTTCTTAGTGGTCCACTCATTTCTCAACCATGGAAGCCAATGTAGATGCTTATTTGAAAGTCTTTCCATCCATTTGTGCATGTTCACCAAGAAATCATCTCGAAAAATCTCATCCAGAACACTCAAGCAAGTATTTATCCTTGAATCTTGCAACGTCTTCCCCCAAATGTGCACTTTCTTAGCACACAAATTCTTGAATTCTCACTTCTAGCCAATTTTGAATCTCGATATTCGCCAACCTCTACCATATATCCTTTACTATGCATTTGTTATGGTCACAACAACAAAACCATGGTGTTGGCTTTATGGTAGACTCGAGTTCTATAGAAGGTGTCTAACATAGGCCTGATGTAGTCCAAATTCATTAACATTTGATCGCATTCATTTAAACTAAAAAAACTCAAGTATGCATCGTAAATACAACAATGGAAACATCATTCAAATATGCTACAAAAACATACACATAAAAATAAAAATCTTTAATTGTATTAGTAAAACTAGCATTATATCTCACAATATCAATAAATTTTACATACCTCATATAGAGCATAGGAGCAGAAATCTGTCTCATAACATAACTCAAAATTGAAAAAAACAACTAACTCTCCAACCAACCTTTACTTTATATAACAATTCTCATTGATATACTAGAGAAGTTGTTAGAGAAGATTCTCAAATATACTAAAGAGTCTCTTAATTGTTACACACTTGTACAAAAGGCTAGTTCCTTTACGAAAATGCACATAGGTTTGAAGAGACTAAGGGTAGAGTGTTTATAAGATGACCCCATAAACTATTTGTACTCAAGCTTGTGTGCCTTCATGTCTTATGCGGTTTTATCTTCTATTGAATTTGACTCTACACCAATACTTAAACAAAATTGGGCTACAACATAACATACAATTTATATCTTATATAAATTTTTTTAATGTATCACGGTTAAACTTTAAAAATTTGATTTAATGTATTTGATATTAAATGAAATCAATGCATTTTTCACTATCAACTAATTTTTATGAAAAATTAATATTTGGTTCATTAAATTCTTTTACTTTTAAAAAATATATATTATTATTGAATTATACATTTTAGTTAACTCATTTTTATTCATTAATTATGTTTTCAGCATTTTAAGTTTAAAAAACAAAATGAGTATCATCAAACTCAAGATTAATGTTCATGATTTTCATAATAAAACTAGTCATTGGACAAACCTAAAAACACCTTGCTACCAATTAATTTGTAAATTTTGTGATATAAAAAAGGTTGAAGATGAACATCAATTTCTTTAACTTAATATAAACCGAAAAACACCTTGCTATGAATTAATTTGTGAATTTTGTGATATAAAAAAGGTTGAGGATGAACATCAATTTCTTTAACTTAATATAAACCATAAATTTCCTTTTAACTAGATAAACTCCTTGACTTACTAAAACTATAACAATCTTAATGCATGTTTATGCATATAAATAAATTTCCAAAAATTATATAATGTAATTCATTTTATTTAAACAATAAATCTTATTAATATTAAACACTCTAAACATCAACATATAGTCTTAGTGGGCCTAATGGTTAAGAACATGTGTTTCCTCTTAAGAGGTCATAAGTTCAAATCCAGAGTGGGGTAGGGTATGTCTTCTACTTCTATTGCTTCTTCTTCCTCTTCTACTTCTCCTTCTGCTTCTTCTTATCTAAAAAGTTGAAAAAACTTGATTTTCACATTATCATTCTCCCAATTTATTCCTTCCCACCAATGTAAAATCTCCACTCTTTAACATTGGAACACTGCCAATTTGAACCTGCAACTCAGGGCACTGCTTAATCATTATTTTCTTTAAATTAGGTAGCTTCTCCATTTTGAATGTCTTCAACACGCGGCAATCTGATATCTTCAAGAATTGGAGTTGCAAAATTGTGTTTGCATTCCACATCATACTCTCTAAGCTGTCTAGGGACTGTAGTACTAATTTCTCCAACATCGGAAAACCGCCACCACTCTCCATGAACAACTCCTTCAACTCAGCACAACCTGATATATTTAATTCCCTTAAATTGGGTAGCTCCTCCATTCTCAATGTCTTCAACACGCGGCAATCTGAAATGGTCAAGATTTGGAGTTGCAACATCGTTTTTGCATTCCACACTATACTCTCTAGGCTGTATAGGAACTCAAGATCTAATCTCTCCAACTTTGGAAGACCGCCACCACTCTCCATGAACAACTCCTTCAACCCAGCACATTTTGATATCCATAATTCCCTTAAATTGGGTAGCTCCTCCATTCTGACTGTTTTCAACACACGGCAACCTGATATCCTCAATATTTGGAGTTGCAACATTGTTTTTTTATTCCACACTATACTCTCTAAGCTGTCTAGAGAGTATAGATATAATCTATCCAACTTTGGAAGACCACCCCCACTCTCCATGAACAACTCCTTCAACTCAGCACAATGTGATATTTTTAATTCCCTTAAATTGGGTAGCTCCTCCATTCTGAATGTCTTCAACACGCTGCAAGATGATATGGTCAAGATTTGGAGTTGCAACATTGTTTTTGAATTCCACACTATACTCTCTAAGCTGTGTAGGGACTGTAGTTGTAATCTCTCCAACCTCGGAAGACCGCCACCACTCTCCATGGACGACAACTTCAACTCAGCACAATCTGATATACATATTTCCCTTAAATTGGGTTGCTCCTCCATTTTAATTGTGTTCAACACGGGACAATCTTGTATGTTCAAGATTTGGAGTTGCAACATTGTTTTTGCATTCCACACTATACTCTCTAAGCTGTGTAGGGACTGTAGTTCTAATCTCTCCAACCTCGGAAGACCGCCACCACTCTCCATGGACAACTCCTTCAACTCAGCACAATCTGATATATATATTTCCCTTAAATTGCGTAGCTCCTCCATTCTGAATGTCTTCAACACGCTACAAAATGATATGCTCAAGATTTGGAGTTGCAACATTGTTTTTGCATTCCACTCTATTCTCTCTAGGCTGTATAGACAATTTAGATCTAATCTCTCCAACTTTGGAAGACCGCCAGCACTCTCCATGAACAACTCCTTGAACTCAACACAATCTGATATATTTAATTCCCTTAAATTGAGTAGCTCCTCCATTCTGAATGTCTTCAACAAGCGGCAACCTGATATCCTCAAGATTTGGAGTTGCAACATTGTTTTTGCATTCCACACTATACTCTCTAAGCTGTTTAGGTACTCTAGATCTAATCTCTCCAATATGGGAAAACCACCATAGCTCTCCATGAATAACTCCTTCAACTCAGCACATTTTGATATCCATAATTCCCTTAAAGTGGGTAGCTCCTCCATTCGGCAACCTGATATCCTCAAGATTTGGAGTTGCAACATTGTTTTTGCATTCCACACTATACTCTCTAAGCTGTTTAGGTACTCTAGATCTAACCTCTCCAATATGGGAAAACCGCCATAGCTCTCCATGAATAACTCCTTCAACTCAGCACATTTTGATATCCATAATTCCCTTAAATTGGGTAGCTCCTCCATTCTGACCGTCTTCAACACGCGGCAACCTGATATCCTCAAGATTTGGAGTTGCAACATTGTTTTTGCATTCCACACTATACTCTTTAAGCTGTATAGGAACTGTAGTTCTAATCTCTCCAACTTCGGAAGACCGCCACCACTTTCCATGAACAACTCCTTCAACTCAGCACAATCTGATATATTTAATTCCCTTAAATTGGGTAGCTCCTCCACTCTGAATGTTTTCAACACTCAGCAGTCTGATATCCTCAAAATTTGGAGTTGCAACATTGTTTTTGCATTCCACACTATACTCTTCAAACTGTATAGGAACTGTAATTCTAATTTCTCCAGCAACGGAAAACCGCCACGTGTAGCCTCGCTCCCAATCTCCAAGGCTGGAAGCTCCTTTAGTTTCATGCACTTTGTTAAGTTCAATTTCTTCAAATTTTGAAACTGACAAATACAATTCGGTAGACTTACCCCCCGATAATGGAATAACTCAAGACTCTGCAAATTCTTCATACTCTGCATGTTCTCGGGAAGATTATTTAGCGCTGCATCATCTCTATTATCATCTTCGCCCATGTGGAACCTTAATCTTAATTTTCTCATCTCTGACCAAGTACTCATTGAATCCCCTTTAATTTCTGGCTTTACTGTGGCATGCAACTCGAACAGATTTGAGAGATTTGTGAGATCCTCCACACTCATTGGAGTTGACAAAGGAGGCAAGGCCAGCTTGTTCAATGAAGTGAGTTGAGAGATTGGATGAGGAATAAATTTGACGCCTTCGTCAGAACCCGAAAATTTGAGATGCTTCAGATTTTTAAGCTCTCCTACCCTATCAGGTAAATAATTTAAGCTTTTACAGTCTTCAAGATTCAAAAATTGAAGATGTGAAAGATTGCATATGCTATCAGGCAAGTCCTCCAACTTGTCACAATTCCTCAAATTAAGAAATTCAAGCTGTCTAAGTTGTTCCACTGCTGTTGGTAATGCTTGTATTCGGGTCCTCGACACATCCAGAACCTTGAGAGATATGAAGTTTCCCAAAAATCTCCCTGGAATTTCCTTCAATTTCCAATTTTTGGCCAACACCAAACTGGCGAGTGTTGGACACTTCAAATTTGGTGGCAGATCAATAATTTCATTGCCAAGAACAGAGATTCTTTTGCGATCCCTGGTCTCTTCTTCACTTGGGAAATGTTGCAGACGTTGACTTGCTTCAAATAACCAGTTCTCCTCTTTTTCGCCTAGATAAATTGCCATATCACGAAGTACATCGTGAACTTTTATATACTCTTTTTCTGCATCAGCATACTCAATCAAGCACCTATCTACCAGTGCATCTATGTATTCCCGCCCAACATCCATCAAGTAAGTTGTCCCATCTTGGGGGACCAAACCTTCTGCTGTCCACATCTCCACTAGTGTCTCCACCTCAATCCCTTCATCCTCCGGAAAGGCAGCACAATATAGAAAACACATCTTCAGATTATTGGACAAATCATTATAGCTCCATCTTACCCGCTGATAGAGCTCTGCATCAATGGTCCTGTGAGTGGATGGGAAGGAAGGATCTACATTTTTCATCAAAATTAATGCACGTCTCCAGTCTTCCGCAGTCCTTTTCCGAGCCAGTGCTGCAGCAACTGTATTTATTGCCAACGGCAAACCTTTACACTCCGAGGCAACTTCTCTAGCAATAGTCTCCAGATTCTTGTCTGGAGCAGCCCCACTTCTAAAAGCTCTTATCCGGAAGAGCTCCCACCCTTCGTCTTCGGACAGGGGTTTTATCATCTTGCAGTACTCATTTTCTGCCATTATTTCAACCACATCTCTGCTGCGACTGGAGATCAAAACTTTGCTATGGTTATGATCCCCAAATTTGACACCTACTTCATCCAGATCGATTGGACTCCACAAATCGTCCAATATTAGGAGAAATCTTTTTTTTTCAAGAGATCTGGAACATTTCATCCTCAGCATATCAATATTAGAATTTTCCTTGATATCTAAATTCAATGTCTTAGCAATAGAAGTCTGCAAGTCTTCAATATTATACTTCTGCGAAACTGTATACCAAATAACCAAATCAAAGATACCACTCACCTTCTTGTAATTGTTATAAATGAGTTTGAGTAAGGCCGTCTTGCCGACCCCCGCCATCCCATACACACCGATCACACGAGCCAAGGAATGAGGTTCATTAAGCCATTGGAGCAGCTGCTCCAGACCAGTTTCAATGCAAGACCCCACGAAGCCGGAGTCTGGTAGAGGTTGGAGAAGCACCTCTGCTTGAGGCTGTGCAGTATTGGCAGCTATTGAAAGAGCAGAATCAAGCTGTCGGAAGAGCTCAATAAATCTTGTCTTCCAGTCTTTGATTTCTGCAGGGATCTTGGGGCTGCAGAAGAGGAAGCAGCTGAGACACCGTTCTTGTTGTCTGTTGGCGCGATGGATGAGGTCATTGGCTTCTACAAGGGCATCCTTGATCCTTCCCAAACATCTTTCCACTAACTCCGGCAGCTGCCTTTGTTGATCTTCGAATTCGTTTTGAATATGGCGTAACGATTCGTCCATACGGGCGTATTCTGTGTTGAGAAGTTGAAGGTTCTTCCCCAACTCCCAAACATCCTTCAACTGTTGCAAGAGGGGAGAAATAATGGCGTTGGTGACGTTTGTCGCCACTCCGGATCCCAGTCCAGTACCAAAATCCGTGGCCATATTTGCAAATGGCAGAGAGAATGGAAATGGAAATTATGTGGAGATGGAAACGAAAACAAGTGGCGAAAAACAAAAGGGACGAAAGAAAGTATGTCACGAGGGAGGGGCTTGAGAGCTGCAGTGGGTTACATAGTGCGATACACAATCCATGAATTATTGAATATATCATAGAAGCGTAGGATGTATCTGAAGGATAGGATGCCTTCCAGGAAAGGAATAACTTGCATCGGTTACAAAGAAGTGCGCGTGCCAATAAACTCCACATGTTCATTTAAGTCTCTGTGGTGAGAAATAGGTTCAGAATTTGTCGGAAGATCCACAGTGTTGATGACATTTTGTCGTCGACGTTTCAGATCCATAACATGATCCATCATCAGGACAAAAAAGTCTGAGAAAAATAGTAAGAGAAGAGCCTTTATTAAATAGTGATGAGGCTGGTGAAAGAACTACGTTTGGCTAAGTGAAACCCTTGTTTTTAGGAGAAAATTAGGGTTGACCAGAGGTTTTAGTAAAAAATAATATTAATTTTATGTTGATTAAGGGTTAGATTAAGGTTAAATTAATGATGAAACCCTAGTATTGAGGAAGTTCATAAAATCTTAAGTTAATGTTAGTTTTTGTCAATATTAATGCTATGTTAATTATAGGTTAAAATAAAGAGGTAAATCCTAGGTTTGAGGAATTTAGTGTTATTAATATTAATCTTAAGTTGGTTTGACGAATTATAAGCTAATTTTAGGTTTAAATTATTAATATTAAATTATATTATGTTAAAAAAGGCTAGATTTAACTATATGGTATATGGTGTTAATTATGGGTTAAAATAAGGTTAATAAAATAGGCTAAAAATAGGTTCACATTATTAAGGCTAAATTATTTTATGTTCAAAAAAAGGCTAAATTTAGGGTTGACTTAAAGGTGAACTAGAATTAGTTTAATTTTTCAATGGTATTATTAAGGTTACGTTAGTTTAATAGTAAAAAGTAATAATAATAATGTTAATAAAGTAAGTCAAGGGGATTATTAGGTTTAAGGTCGGTTTAGAAGATTAGGTTAAGTTCAAGAGAAAGAGGGTGTTAATCAAATAAAAGGAGGAAGATCCTGATGATGGATCCTGTTATGGATCCGAAACGTCGACGACAAGATGGATCTTCCGACAAATTCTAAACCCCACATGGTTGGTGAGGTCATAATTATGGTACAAAAAACTCACCTTGTAAAAAGTTTATTCCATGAAATCATACCATTACATTGATCTAATAACTATATTCCCATGACCTTTTATCGCAAGATATTCTATCGAAATACCTTTGTCACATGAATAAAACTAACATACCCCTAAGCATGTGAAAAGAAACACCTAAGTGAATTGAGGAGGTGGGTGGTTATGTTGTTAAAGAGGGCGGGGTTTGGGACCTAGGTTGAGTTAGAGGGTGTTAGTGGAAAAATCTACAAGGTTTTTCATGTGTTTTAGACTCCTCATGGTCAGGGGCACACAAAAGCTCCCTATTTATCGATGAGCATCAAGACACTCCTCAACATGGAGGGTCTCCATGGGTTACAAAATTTTGATTTAGGAATGGAAAATGTTCAATTTTCAATTTTTAGGGAAAGAAATGACATCTATAAAAATATTTAAATTAGAACACAAAACATAAAAACAAAATAAAGTCAACATATGACCCTTGGTAAGGGAAAGAGAATGAATTTCCAGTGTTATGCATGCATTCTAGAGCCACACATATAAAATTCAAGTTGGCGATCAAACTTCGAATTCATTCAACAGAACACTCACAAAGATGAAAAGTCACTTAACTAAAATTGAAAAATGATTCCTCAAACAAACAACTAAAGAAAATACAAAAATTAAAATAAAAGTTGTCTTTGAAAATCACTGATGAGAGAACCCAACATTATATGCTAGAAGAAAAAACTATTCTCCCTATTCAATTGAAAATAAAACATTAAAGAAAATTAAAATAATCTACTTACACATTTCTCTTATATTGCAAACTTAGTTCTTATGTTAGGCCATTCATTAAAGTTCAATTCTCCTCAAACACAACTATTTCACCAAACAAAAATTGTAATTTCTCTATTTGAATATAAAAGCAATCCTTAAACTAAAAAGAAAAGGCAAAAATAATGATCACAAAAAAATCCTGATTAAAAAACATAGCCCAGCGCAAACCCATCCATCTATCCTCCACCTCTATGTTGCCAAGAAGGAGGACGCATGTCTTAAGCTCCAATATTTGATAGGTCAGCCATTTGTGGGAACTTGTGAAGAAAAGATATGCACGAGTTTAAAAACCTCCATTCGATGTATCACCCCCAATACACCAAGACTATAGAAAACAACACACTTTTTAGAGTGCACAATTAATAATTAAATAAATAGCTACTCGTTGTTATTGCACATAAACCTTATTTTCTTCCACATATAGAGTCATGGTGTTCCTTAAGCAATTAAGAAATGAATTTCATTTCTTAAGAAATTAAGAAATGAATTTGTATTGTCCCATATACCAAATTAACTAAACTATAGCCCTAAAATGTGTGAAAATCCTACGTTTTAGATTTGTTGTAAATTGAAATATATAGAAAAATTCTAGGTTTAATGTATGTCGTAACAATATTTTCCCTAAATTGACCAACAACATAAAAAATTAGCAATAGTGTTGCAAGTCTGACGCTAATTAATTAATCATCTAATACCACCTATGAATGCATATGTTGAAGGCATGCTTTTTTAGCCAAAGGTTGGATAACATTTGTATTCATGAAAGAGAAGGACATGACCTCTGTAGGGTGTGAGTAGGGAATGAAAGAGGGCTTGTTGGTTTGTGCATTGATCACCGTTTCGAACCCCAGTTCCTCGTCTATCGATCTCACTCATTGCAATGGATGAAATAACACGTCCAACCAAATTGACAAAGCTAGCAGGCCAACTAGCGTCTTTCGGGAATGAAAGTACGCAGGTTTTTGCAAATTGAAAGAATTATTAGCTCTAACACAGAGTTTAAAAAGAGTTTAGATACTTACAATAGAGATAACCTATCACATCGAATACAAAATTTTCTCAATAACTTTGTAGCTCTTCAATTTCAATACCACCTATAACATTGAATACAAGATTTTCTTAAAAAAATTGAAGCTCTTCAGTTTCAATACCAAACAGTAAAAGAAAGGTAAAAATTCTCAAAAGTTTCCAAAAATTTACACATTTTGACCAAAAGCCCAAGGATCTAATGACCTTGTGACACTTTATTAATTAATTCGCACATAAAACAACCACATATGTTGCTCGGTGGGGGACTGTGGCTGCGACTGTAATTAGTAAATGTTTTTTGCAAGACCTAATTTGTTTTTCTTAATATGATAAGCCTACCTTCTTCATCCAATCAGTGGGACAACTTATCCAGTACACCCCCACCGCCCAACCATAGTTTGGGACAACCAAAGGCATCTAACTTCCTTAACGACCTCAAATTTTCAGCACCTTCCAACTATTCTATTTCATCGCACCAACTACCATCTAACAGTCGAAGCTTTGACAACTACGCCAAGCCTCGTATTCTTTTCAACTTCACACATTCAGATGCCCTCAAATCCTCCAATGAGACCAATGTTTCAATACTTGGCAGCTACTCCACTTCTCTGCACTAGCTGATGTACAATATTTGAAGTTTTGAAAGATCACAAAGCCCTTTTATTTTCCTCAAACTAGAACAACCCAAAAATTGCAGTTTTAGAAGTGTATTTGGCAATGTTCCAACCTCCACTAGATTACTGCAAAACCCAACGAAGAGATGTTGAAGGTTGGGACAAACACCATGAAGAAATGATTCCTCCTCCTCTAGAAAGCAGGACGCTTAGTCGTTAAACCACCCGGCCGAATATCCGAAGACTCACAGTCGATTGGGAAGACTAATATTTCCAAGCATAGCCAAGTTTTGAAAGGGAAAAAAAATCAAAGGAAATCCTGCAGTATCCTCTCCGAATATTATGATGGATGGCTGCTCCACCCCAACTACAATAGTGGTTTTTAATCCAGAACGACTAGAATTGGCCTTATGGCGAACTGCTAACCCCTACTTAAAACAATCTGTCCATTCAAATAGATTGAGTTATCAAAATATATTCATAATTTCACAACAAACTAATAAACAAACATAGTAGATGCAAATAGATCAGGTCCAGATGTGAGGAGCTCAAATGTGGGGACGATATAAGTAGCATCTTATGAGAATTTTTCTACAGGAAATTTGAATCAGGGTATAAGCTCTGCTAGAGTTCATGGTCATTTCCTCCAACAAGTTCTGTATCATTTCTACCAAATCGCTCAACCGCCTGTAGGGTGGGAAATAGAGCATGAAGGGAGTGACCGAGAAGTAGAGAACCGATACCACCTCCAACATCTATTTGGTCTGGTCGCCTCTTTCTCTTTTCCTTCAAATCTTCGCATTTATCTATAAGTGAATGGGTGTCGGTGGAAGAGAATACATGTGTGTTAAGAGAATAGTCATTGTTGGAAATCAGACCAACGAAGTGAAGTCGGTGGAATAAAATACACGTGTTAAGAGAAGAGTCATTATTGCAAATGAACAAGTGTCAAATTCTTATACGGTTTGGATAGAGGACGAAGGCCCGAGAAAAACCTCCCCTTAAATAACACCTTTGGTGTAATAGCGTTACATCACTATTCCGTTAAACTTTACCACATAAAATTAAAAATAAATTTATTCCTGTTGGTACTGAGAGTCAACCTCAGATTGTAGGAGGATAAGCCCAGTACCCATCAAAATGTTTGTGGAGGTACATTTATGATTGGAGGTCAAATGGACAAATCTCAACATGAGAATGTTTGAACACAAAAAACTGGACTAGCAATGCATAAACAAATGAGGTTCTCATTAACTTCAGTCAGTGGTTTAGGCTAAAGGTGAGCAGGAGGAAGACTTAGTGAGAAAAGTGGACAAGTCTGCCATAAGCATTCGGCCTTCAAGTAGCTTGGTGTAGAAAAACTCAGGCACAAGAGCACTCTTGAACTTAATTTTAAGATATTGAAATATATGACAACAACATTATAATCAAACCTCCATTACAATACGACCAAAACAAATCGTCTGGATCATCCATGCACGAGCATTTCAACATAAGAGGAAACAAGAAAATGAAAGAAAATACTGAAATAGATCATAGAAGCATTATAATCAATCCTCCATTACAATACAAATACAACATCTTGTCTGGATCATCCATGCACGAGTGTTTCAGCACAAGAGGAAACAAGATTATGAAAGAAACTGACTTCTATTAATAAGAAAGTCTCGGGTCTCATACATAACCAGAGAACAAATCTGTTATCAAGCTATTACAAATTAGGGATCTCTGCTCAACCATCGACCTTAACAAAATCTTAAATTGATCTATTTATACTCAGATCAGTGGACAACCACTAGGAGAATCATTTGGCCATCCCATCCAAGGCTTTTCATCTGTGCATCCTTCTGTCAGACTGTGTGTGTATCCTTCTGTCAAACGCAAGCTCAGATCAACATGGCCCTGCAAGAAAATCCATCCATCATGGTACCTTGGGTTGACAGTTTTGTCTCCATAGCCAAACCCTCCACGCTTTTCATTTATGGAGTGATTCGAGGTTTCAACTAACAATCCTTGTTCATTAACTGATTCCTCCTCAGGATCGGGATGAGGCTTGATGACTAGGAGGTGGCCACGTGCTGCTATTGGATTCGACGTTGAATGAGCATGTGATTTCAGGGCCGTCGAAAGCGGTTTGGACCCACACCACTTTCGGGCCCGAAACTCACCACCTTCCGCCATGTAGCTCTCCCGTAATACCATGGTTTAGATTTTGGCCCACTCAAGGATTTTAACATCCGAGCATGTTGCGGTGCTAAAATGAACCGTGGCCGTTGATCTGGTCACGATCTGCGATCTGGGCGCACTTGCTATTTTAGCGCCCTCGCTAAAGTTTATCCGCCTACCAACTATAACATCCTTCAAACCGCGCTTAGAGATGGCGCTAAATTAAACTGCATAGGGGATCCCTACTGTTGAAACCTGCATCCGCCTGTTTGCCTGTGCTCATGGCTATAACCTGTGACCTTTGACAACTTCATGTGATAACATTGGCTCCACAGGGGATGGCATGCTCCCTGTGAGCTGCCAAGAACAAGAATTTTCAGTGCCTTAGCTTTTGGTTCATGGGGTCAATTATTCAAACAAAAATAAAAGCGAAAGTGGTATTTACAATGGATGGAAAGCCAATCATGGCTTAAGAAAAATATTTTTTCAGAAAGTACCCATTGATAGGGCCACCAAAAAATTCGGATTCCTCCAAGTTCTACAATCTATAAGTGTTATTTGAAAATACCTCAGAAATCTTGAAAGGACCAATCCATAAGGCTTCAAATTTACCATGTTTGACTTTGTCTTGCTTGGGTGCATCCCACTTGAGCACTAGATCACCCAGCTGAAAATATTTCTTTCTTACCTTCTTGTCAAAGGCTCGTTTTATCTTCTACTGATGGTCCCGAGCTTTATCAAGTAGTTTCTCCCCGGTCTACTGTACTTCTACCAATTGTTGTATCTTCCTGACCATATCATCTGGTTCTCCTTGGTAGTCTTGGAGGATTTTTTCCATAGGCAAGGCAAGTTGAGTAGGAAAGATATCCTCAACCCCATACACAAGCTGAAAAGGGGAAACACCAAGTGATCTCTTTGTTGTAACTCTATCATCCCATAAGGAAAATTTCAGCTTTTAGTCCCATCCCTTCTTATTGTCTTCTAACAATTTCTTGATGATCTTTATGAGGCTCTTGTTAGAGGACTCTGCCAAACCATTTCCTTGGGGGTAGTAAGAAGTAGAATGGATTAATGCAATCCCATACTGTTCACATAACTTGATCAATGGTTCAACTTTGAAGGAGGAAACATTGTCAGTAACAATCCTGCTTGGACAACCAAATTTGGATATGATATCTTCAAGGAAGCTAATGATTACCTTGTGGGAGACACTCCCTATAGGAATGGCTTCTATCCACTTGGTGAAATAATCAGTGGCAGTCAAAATCCACATGTGTTGACCACTTGAGGTTGGATGGTTTTCTCCAATGAAGTCAAGACCCCACAGTTGAAAAGGTCCAGAAACCATCACATGTTTCAAAGGCAAAGATTTGAGTTACTGCTTTCCTGAAATTTTTTGGCATTTGACATAAGCTCTAATCTTTTCACAAACATTAGTAAGAAGGATAGGCCAAAAATACCCATCTCTGAGGATATTATAAGCTGTGGTTCTCCAAAAATGATGGCCCCCACATAAGCTATCATGAAAAGCAGGTATGGCCCTTTGGGCCTCCTGTGGATCCAGACATCTCAAAAGAAATCCTAGAGGATCTTTCCAATACAAAACCTGATCAATGAGACAATATTTGAGTTTCAAATCTCTCACCTTGTTCTTGTCCGAGCCATCAGGAGGCCACAACTTCTGCAGAAAATACATGATATCTCTATACCAAGTTCATTCTACCAAATTGGGGCTGACATGAGAGATTTTATCATCAAAATCAACTTCCTGATTTTCTGAGTTTATGTTCATGAAATTAACCCCCAAAGCTTTGCAATTTGATTCAGCCAGCAACCTGGTTAAACCTTGTCCTTTCACCAATTTAGTGGGCTTCATTTCAAGGTCAAATTCCAAAATTTTAGCAATCCATTTGCTTCTTTTCCCATCTATGTTAGGCTGGATCACTATCTCTTTTACTGAGACTGAAGGGACATATGCAACAATCTTTGAATGCATAACATATACTCTGAAATCCTTGAGGGATTTGACCAAAGAATATGCCTGCTTCTCCATGATATCATATCTCATTTCTGCATCCCTCAATGCTATGTTGAAAAAGGAAATAGGCTGCTCTAACCCTCTGTAATTTTTTGTAGAAAAACAACAACCAATGTGTCAAATGAGGCAAAGGAAAATATCAGAAATTCCTTAGAATCGTCAGGGCTGATGAGCACAGGTGCCTCAGTCAAAGCCTTTTTTATTTGGTCAAAAGAATCTCTAGACTCAGCAGTCCATTTCATCTCATTTCTGTTTCTAAGCATGGTTGTAATGTACTTCACTAATTCAGCAAAGTTAGAGATGAACTTTCATAAAAAATTGATCTTACCCAAGAAAGACTGAACCTCTTTCTTAGATCTAGGAAAAGATAAGGTTTGGATGGACTCTACTATGCTTGGATCAATTCTTACCCCTTCTGCTGACACAATGTGCCCCAATAATTTACCTTTCTTCATAGAAAACAAAGATTTCTTAGGATTGAGAGAGAGACCAAACCTTCCACACTTCAGGAATACTTTCTTCAAATGATGAAAATGCTCTTTGTCAGATTTTGAGAACATTGTAATGTCATCCAGATAGATGACTACAAATTTATCTTTCTCCCCAATAAAGGCAATGTCCATGGCTCGCTGGAAGGTTGCTCCTGCATTCATCAATCCAAAGGGCATTTTAGAATACATGAATGTGCCCCAAGGAGTAGTGAAGGTTTTCCTCTCTCTATCTTTAGGAAGGAAAAATACCTGATTATAGCCAGAGAAGCCATCAATCATAGACATCCAAGATGAACCAGTCACTCTCTGCAAAATGTGCTCCATCTTTGGCAACGAGTAGTTATATTTTTTGGAGCTTTTGTTCAAATTCCTGAAATCAACACATAACATGATTTACCCATTTTTCTTCCTCACGGGCACCAAATTAACCACCCATTCTGAATATCTCAAAGGAATGATGATATGGGAATCCGACAACTTTTTCACTTCTTTTTCCATAATAGGAAGCAACATGGGATTTAATTGTCTGAGTTTTTGCCTAAAAGGTTGGTCTCCTCTTTCAAAGGGATCTTATGTTCAATGATGTTTGTGTCATATGTTCTTAAATCTTCATATTTCTAGGAAAACACATCAACAAACTCTTTCAAAATCTTGACATATTCAACCCTTTGCTCCTCTGATAAACTGCTAGACAATTTATCATACTTTGGATCCTCTTATGTTCCTAAATTGCATTTGGTCACATCAACATTTTCAGTTGAACCTTTAATCTTTACAACCACATCATTACTATAAAACAACTCTCCAAAGGGATAAGTCCTTTTGGAATATTGTTACTAGGTAACTAAACAGTATAATGGTCAACAATTTTATTCTGAAAAATATCAGCATGGGGGCTTTCTTCAGTATCCTGATCTTGATCAATATGTGAAGCAAAAAATTCACCCACAATCTCAAAAATATTTTTATCTCAAGATCATCCTCAAAAACCTTCCAATGTTTGACATTGTCAAGAATAGAGGGTCTATACTTTACTTCCACATCATACTTGAGTTTGGGGGGCAAAGGAACCCTGAACTTACTTGCTGAGACAACCAAGGAATCTTCCATAGTGTTCTCCTCTCTTGGAACAAATGAGATATTAAAATCCAAGAATAAACTATCAACAAGATCCGAGACTTCATTTTTGTAGGTCCTCAACCTGGGGTGTTTAGCTTGATACAGATTTTTGACTTGTTGAACAATTAAATCAGTATCTCCAAACATTGCTAGCTCTTCAATCTTATGTATTTAGCAACCCTCAAACCCAAAAAAAGAGCCTCATATTCTGCCACATTGTTTGTTGTTTCAAATTCCATCTTGTAAGATAGAGATATAGTCTCTTGGGCAGGGGAAATAAAAACTACCCCAACATCAACACTCTCCCTAGAAGAGGCTCCATAAAAAAACATCTTCCAAACAGGGGTATTAGGAGGAGGATATTCACAAGAGGTAATAGTCTGCATTCTAATTTCAATATGCGTTTGAGGAGCATTGGTGAGCTGTAAGATACTGGTTCCTAAATCAGTATCAACTGCAAAAATGGGGTGGTTGGTAGGATTTGCTTCATCACTGATAATGTAAGCAAGTTGTGCTTCCCTATAAAGCCTTTTATGTTTCCCCCCAAACACAAGAATGGTGGCATATGAAAGATCCATCTGCAAAGTTTCCCCTAGTCTTTTGATCCAAGATCTAGAAAAGAAAATTCCAAACTTAGGAGGGACATTAGCTACCACAATATCCATGACCACACTTTTCATTAGCAATTGGAACAAGGAAACAACCAGGTCTTTGATAACCCCAAGACACTTCACCTTCCTCGAATCAAATGAGTATAGGTCATGGTAGGTTTTTGTAACCTCTAACCCAAGCTCATCCATGAAAGTCTTAGGCATGAGATTATGAGATGCCCCTTAATCCATCAAACAATTGTGCAATTGATGCAAAAGCATCGCCAGCAGGTAGCAAGCACGCATGGAAGTGAAAGACAGTTGGACAAGCGCCAACGCATTTCTTGTTGAAATGTTTTGAAGTTTGAATGCGCAAATAATTAATGGAATAGTTAAATAGGGGCATACTCACATTTATGGTGGAGCATTGTAATCAGACCTTGAGTGTCCCGCTCTCGTCTGAAGGATTAAGAGGCATTTATGTTAGTAAATGTAAGTACATAGAATTTAATTCTAGATTAGACAGTTTAGAGCATTAGAGCATAAGAGGGAAACCCGAATTCGCGAAGTCCCAAAATTCATCAGATCTCGTAGAGGAGCAGGGGAGTTATGTCGAGTGGTTTCAAAAGTTCAAGATCAGAAGAGATAGGTCCGTATATCCAAGCCAACGAGGGCCATTGGATCTACTCGTGAAATTCCATTTCGGGGTTTCATGGGTTGGAGGACCAAAATCCTTGCATCAGGATTCATGAAATCATGAAGTGCGAAGTCCCGAAGGGGCGAAAGGATTTGAGTGGGGCCATAGAAGACAACAGAGTGGACAGGTCACACACTTGTCGACACGGAAGTCAATTGCATTGACCATTTCTGAGTTTCATGAGTTGAAGTCCCGAACACTTTGCATCAAGACTTGTGAAATCGCAAAGTGCGAAGTCTCGAAAAGGTGGAAAGTTTCGTTGTGGGGCCAGCACCGAGAACCGTGTTAGAATTTGGTATTTTGGGATTTCGGCAAATAGAGAATTGGGATTTCGGGGGTCGTGGAGCAGAGTTGCTTGACATCGCAACTCGCGAACTCATGAAAGCCAAAAAGCCGAAATTGGTATTGTACTATTTCAGGATTTCAGGATTTCGGAGATCAGAAGGTGGAGAAGATGGAGAGTTCAAGCTTTGGTATCTTGAACTCCCGGTACGCAAAATCGTGCTAACTGTTGGATCGAGAGGGGAATCACAGCCGTTGATTTCTTTTGGTGACCGAACCTCAGAGTTTCGGCAATTCGAGAATCAAGATTTCGGGACTCGAGGGGAAGAGTTGCCTGACATCGCAACTCCTGAAATCGTGATAAGAAAAAAGGTGAAATAGAAAGACGAAAGGCCAAGTGTCAGTAATTCGGGTTTCGGAGGTCTGAGAGACAAGGTGCTCGACCACAGGATTCGTGAATTTGCGAAATCCAATATTCCGAAATATAAGCGAAATTTCCCGAAAGTGTTGTTGTGGGTAGATTTCTCGAAGGGGAAATAGAAGAGCCAGTAGAGCTCTCAGAGGGCCGAAAGGAAAAGATCCTGTGCAGATCCTTATCTGTGGATCTGGGGGAAGGGGTCTACGTCAATTTGGTATCAGAGCTTGACTCTATTTGTATACTTTAGACAGGGAAAGCGAGAAAGAATTTTACAGCCATGCCACTGAGAAGAAGAGATAGACAAACACCCGATCCACCAGAGGAAAGGGAAATGCCAAGAGAAAGGGGTAGGCAGGTGCCGAATCCAGCTATGGAAAGAGATATACATGAAATACGTGCCAGGCTTGTGGATGTGGAAATAAAACAAAGGCGCACAACTGGTGTTGGAGATGTTAGTGAATTAGAAAGTGAAGATGAGGCTGGACGTGAAGAAGAAGAAGTTACAACAGAAGATGCAGCAAATGAACGCTTGATTAAGACTGTTGCAAGGATGAGTGCTAGGGAAAAAATGGATATTCCAGTATATGAAGGAAAACTGGATGCTGAAGAGCTTTTAGGCTGGATTAGAGATCTGGACACATATTTTGACTATGAAGATGTTGAGGAAGACAAAAAGGTCAAACGTACTGTCACAAGACTTAAAGGACATGAAACATTGTGGTGGGATGAACTACAAGCTGACAGATGTTGCAAAGGCAAGCAGAAGATCAAGAGTTGGGATAGGATGATTGCAAAGATGAAGGAAAAATTCATTCCCAGGGATTACCAAATTACTCTGTTTCGAAGAATGCAGAATTTGAGATAGAAGATGATGTCAGTGAAGGAGTACATTGAAGAGTTCTACAGGCTGAACATCAGAGCAGGTCATCAGGAAAGCGATGATGAAAAGGTTTCCAGGTATATGAATGGTCTGAGATATGACATTCAGTATGAGATGAGCATGATGACCATCCAAACGGTGGAAGATTCTTATCAGATGGTTCTGAAAGCTGAAGAGAAGCTGAGCCGAAAGCAGGGTCAAAGAGGCCGAGGCGGAAGTCAGCCCAGAGGCAAGACAATTGCCTAGGATAGAAATTAGAAACCCAAGGAAGACTGGAAGAAACCTCAACCTCAGAATGAGAGAGGTGGAAGCTCACAAAGAGGGCAGTATGCCGAGTAGAGAGGGAAGTATGCCAAGCAGAGGGGACAATATGCTGATAACAACACTTTTCCTCGTACTAGAGGTAGAGGAAGAGGAAGAGGTGGAGTAATAAAATGCTTCACATGCGAAAAAATTGGACACAAGTCTTATGAATGTCCAGATAAGAAGAAAGAAGGTGGTGAGACTCACATTGCTGAAGCACAAAGGCGGAACGTTGAGGCAGAGGATGCTGAAGGCGGAAGCTCACTGATGATGCGAAAAGTTCTCTTGAAGCCAGAAAAGGAGACAGAGGGACCAGTCCAAAGGAACAGACCTTTTCAGACTGCTTGCAAGACCAAAGACAAGGTATGCAAATTCATTGTGGACAGTGGTAGTACCGATAATCTCGTTTCTACGGAGATGGTAGAAAAGCTGGAGCTGGAGACGATTGAACATCCAAGTCCATATAGAGTTTCGTGGCTACAAAAAGGACATCAGGTAAATGTCACTAAACAATGTTTAGTTGAATTTAAGATAGGAGGATATAACGATAAGATATTGTGTGATGTTATTCCTATGGATGTTTGTCATCTATTGCTAGGTAGACCGTGGAAATATGATAGGAATGTGATTCATGACGGGAGGAAGAACACGTACACCCTAGATAAAAATGGGAGAACTCACATGTTGTTGCCAATTAAGGACAAGGAAGTGAAACCAGAAGTAAGCAAAACTATACTTCTCATGAGTGGGAAGGAATTTCTTATAGAGGTTAAGAAGAAGGAGGAACCACAATTCATTGTGGTCAGAAAACCTAAAATTGTTTTAACCAGCACAAGGGTAGATGATTTACCGGAAGAGGTTCAGGAACTGCTGGAAGAGTTCGCTGATATAGTAGTGGATGAACTACCTCGTTTGTTTCCATCGATCAGAAGTATAAGTCATCAAATTGATCTCATACCTGGAGCTAGTTTACCAAACAATGCAGCATATAGATTGACGCCGCAGGAGAATGAAGAGGTCAAGAGACAGGTCCATGACTTAATGGACAAGGGGTTGGTTAGAGAAAGCTTGAGTCCGTGTGCTATTCCGACAGTACTCAGTCCGAAGAAAGACGGAGGATGGAGGATGTGTACCGACTCGAGAGCAATCAACAAGATAACCATTAGGTACAGATTTCCATTGCCAAGGACAGATGATTTGATGGATTGTTTGAGTGGGGCCAAATTTTTTTCAAAGATTGATTTGAAAAGTTGTTATCATCAAATTCGTATGAGAGAAGTAGATGAATGGAAGACAACATTCAAGACCAATGAAGGGTTGTATGAATGGCTTGTTATGCTGTTTGGTTTAAAAAACACACCGAGTACTTTCATGAGGTTGATGAATGAAGTCCTGAAGGATTTCATCGGAAAATTTGTCATTGTGTACCTTGATGACATACTGATTTTTAGTAAGACGGAGGCAGAGCATCTGAAACATTTGGCTACAGTGATGCAGAGGTTATAGCAAGAGAAGCTGCTGATAAATATGAAGAAATCCTCATTCATGAAGACAGAGCTCATTTATTTGGGGTTTGTTATTTCTGCAGATAAATTGAGGATGGATCCAGATAAAGTGGAGGTGATTAAGAATTGGCCATCACCAAAGAGTGTCTTTGAGGTAAGAAGTTTTCATGGATTGGCTAGTTTTTATAGGAAGTTCATCAGGAATTTCAGTGGAATTAGTGCACCGATGATGGACACAGTGAAGTAGAAACACAAGTCTTTTCACTGGATAGAAGAGGCGGAGAAAAGCTTTGTTAGCGATTTTTCTTGTAAAAGGGTTAGAATGCAAAAGAATGGGTTAAAACCCACTTGTCCTAAGTTTGGAATGATTACGCGCCTGTAGTAAGCTACAAGCAAGTTCGGGCGACAGAAATTCGCACGCCCAGATCAACGGTGCATATTGAATT
>JZKD02S0556342.1:1876326-1890686 GCA_000966675.3 Picea glauca | reverse complement strand
TAAGCAGAGGGGGGGGGGTCCGAAATCCAGGGTGCATCTTTCCAACGACTACGATTGGTGAGCCCAGATCAACGGCTCACAGCTGATCCAGACTCCCACCGCCTTTCTTCGGTTAACCCTGCAGGTCCCTTCCATGTCATGCCGCCTTTTTGCACTACTTCCCTCCTTGCCACCTATTCCCCACCTGGTCATGTGGTAGGGTCCTTTCCCTTTAGCCTCTCCTCGTTCCGCCAAGATGGTCCCTTCCCCCATCTTGTCATCCACTCACCTTCCGAGTCCCCTCGTCCCCCACCATGTGTCTCCTCTACCTCAACACCTTCCACCATGCGCTTTTACTCCTGCACTCCCTATTGTCTCCACCTGCGTCCCACCCATCTCCCGTGGCATTCCCCCTCCGATGATCGCCTTCCACCATAAAGCTTCTTCTGTCACCCCCCCCCTTCACACCTCATCACTCCTTATTCCACCCTCATGGCTTCGACACCACCACCCCCATTATGCGTTGATCCTTCGCACCTGCCTCCACGCATATCCATCAAGCCGACCAGCTAATCTAGGTGTCAGCGTAAGGGGCCTTCCACGTCACTAAAGTACTGAGTTGGCCAGGCCTTTCTCAATCCCAAGGAAGAAATTATTGAAGCGGTTGGTGGTGGTTAGACATTGTCTCCACCATAATGGGAAAGTCCAGCGACGAATTAAAGGCACGTCGATTCACCCACGGAGCTGTCAGAAGTTCGATTGCGTCTGCCGTTGGTGCACGATTATTCAAAGATTGCAAGCATAGATTGTCAGAATCCATGCAGACGCAAAGCTTTTAATGCGACGTCTTGGTTTTGTTGCTGTTATTGTTTTGAGTATATGTAGGCATTTTCACCATTTTTGTGTCTATCGATGGTAGATCAAAGCTCCCGACTGTAAAGTTTTAACAACCATTCTGGTTTCCCGGTTATGCATCTGTGTTTGAGATTTCTTGTTTTAGGACAAACAGTTCTCCTTTTCCATCTATGTTTTGTCTCATGCCAGAGAGTTCATGATCGAATGCTTCGTATGAATTAGCACAGTTATGTTATGATAAATGATTTATTGTTACATTACTGTTTTCTCTGGTTTCCTGCGTTTGGGTGTAAGAAGATCTTGCCTTCAGATGCCTGTTCTCTCAGTCTGTTAGAAACCTATTGTTTATGGCAGTCCCCCACACTTTTCTCAAACAAATTCTTCCCCCTATTCACCTTTATTTCAACTCACTGTTTGAAGTTTATCAAGACCTCACTCGTCCATGCATACCTGGCCTAGTTTCAGAGTTGAGACGATATTGTTTTGAGTTTACTTCCATTTGATCACCCCTTTTAACAAATCGTGACATTAAACTGATGGGTGTCAGGCTCTGCTCCTGCAAGCAATCCAGGAGTGACTTCTGACGCTAACATTTCTGGTGCTGTTGCCGGGGACGAAGTTGAATATTTTCCCCGGGATTGAACGACAAAGATCAACTGATTTTGAAGGTGCATCAGATATCAGAACTTGAAGATTTCTACTGTGCACCTGGTGACTCCATTGTGACGACTCCTCTGGGGAGAGCCTACTCCATCAATTGTGGCTTTCAGAGGTAGACAAACGCGGTCTCATCCACAACTGGCTCTAGCGACAACTAAGGCTGACCCGGAAGCGGTTCGAAGAAGAGGAAAGAGCTCTGCAAAAGAAGTTTCCATTGCCGAAACAGGTAATATGCCATCCCCTTCTGTGAGAACTCCTTTTTCTCTTCCTCAGTTTCTTAATAGACCTCCTTCAGAGGTTTCTCGTTGCTTGAGTTTTGGGAGTGTTCCTACTGAGTTTTCCTCTCCTGGTCTGGGATTGGAGGGAGAAAGTCTTGTCACTCCCCTCTCTTTTGAAGCTGTTCCTTGGTGTAGACCAGGGACTATAGAAGATTTCCCCACTCCTGCACAGAGAGGAGCACCTGCTGACTTGAGCTCGATAGACTTCTCCTTGGATCCTCTCTTGTTCCCCACTCCACTCCGGGACTCATTCCCAGTAGCCCCTTCACAACTTCCTTCTCCTCCAAGTTCTCCTCCACCTAATATCCCTATGGCTGGTGCTAATCCCCCTCTGAATAGAATGGATGCCATAGTCACTGCTAGATATGCTCCTTTAATCCTACCCCATCCTATGAATCCTCTCCCTACTGGAGACTATTTGAAGTACATGCCCAAGTTCGCAGGAGAAGGAGACATAACTACAGAAGAGCACTTGGCTGCTTTCTACAGTTATGTCGACAACTTAAACATTGAAAATGAAGATGTCTGGATGAGAGTCTTCATCTAGAGCCTGGATGGCGAGGTTAGGAAATGGTTTAGAGGATTGGCCCCCGGATCTATTGCTGGAATTGAAGCCCTGGATAGTGTTTTCCTGAGGCAGTGGGGAGATCGGAAGGATTATATATATTACATGACAGAGTTTGGGGCTCTGAAGAAAATGGAAGGAGAGTCTATCTCTGACTTCTCCAAAAGGTTCAATAAAATGTATAATAAGATTCCTGCAGAGATAAAGCCCTCAAAAGCCTCTGCCCAAATTTCCTATGCTGGTGCATTTGATCCTGATTTTTGTTTTCTATTGAGAGAAAGAAGAGCCACTTCCTTAGCTCAGATGCAGGATGTGGCCATAGAAGTGGAATCCAACATGTTAGTAGCCGATAGACTGAGAAACAAGGCTGACACCAACAGAAGAAAGGGAAAATCGGAAGCCTCAACTTCCGGCCCATCGCTGCCCCACCCTCAAGTGGATGAACTGACCTAGATGATGAAGCTTCTGTCTGAAGAGATGGAGAGACTGAAGGTGGAAAGGAAGCAAATGAACAAGGGCCCTCAGAGCACCAAGAACAAAGGGGGTTTCAGAAGGCCAAATAATATCACTCCCCCAACTATGCACAAAGAGAAGGGAAGAGACAGGGATGACCAAAGAATTCAGGCTCCCTTTCAGAACAATTTGGTGGCCGATGAAGAAGAAGGGGAAATAGACGAGCCTGAGCCTAAAATCCACTGCTTAGAAGTCACTCCTCCTTTCCCTTATTTGACTCAATCAGCATACGAGGAGTCTCTCATGAACAGTCAGCTAAATGAATTGAGCAAAGGAGACAAGGCTAGTGGTGGCCGAGGCAGGTATAACCTGAGGTCTGACAAAAAGACAGTGGTACTTGATGTTCCTGAGCAGTCCACTAGAACAGAGAAATATGCTAATGAAGTAGCAGACGCTCATAGAGGTAAGAAAGCTCAACCCCTCTCTCCCATTGTCCATAATCATGTTCCTGGAATAAGAGAAATTCCAAAGCTTACATCTTCTTTTAATTTCGAGCATGAGATTCAAAAGATCAGAATCCCTGTGCCCCTCACCGAGCTAATCAAACATGGAGAATTCAAAAAGCGCTTCTCTGAGATTTTGAAATATGAAGCCTCATGCCCTCCCACAGACTCCATAAACCTCCAAGATGAAAGGCCAGCAGTTGTCCTAGGCCCCATGGTAGAAGACAGAGATGATTCATCCCCTCCCTTCTACACCTCCCTAAACATACATGATAAAGTGCTGCACAAATGCTTAATGGATTCAGGGGCTTCTCACAGCCTCATGCCCAAAATCGTCATGGAAGAGCTAGGGCTTGAAGTCACCCGAACCTATCATGACCTCTATTCTTTCGACTCCAGGAGGGTGCAATGTTTGGGAGTCATCAAGGACCTGGTTGTTTCTTTGTTTCAGCTGCCCATGAAGATTATGGTCATGGATATTGTGGTAGCTGATGTTCCCCCCAAGTTTGGCATGCTGTTGTTAAGGTCTTGGATTAAGAGACTTGGAGGGACATTACAGATGGATCTCACATATGCCACCATTCCAGTCTTTGGAGGGGAACATAGGAGATTGTACAGAGAAGCCCAGCTAGCCTACATTGTCAGTGATGAAGCGAACCCCACTAATCACCCCATCTTTGCACTTGACACTGACTTAGGGTCTAGTTTGTTACAGGTCACTGAGACTCCTGAGGCCCCTTTACAGATCAGAAAACAACCCATCCTCAATCAGGAGATGTCTCCTCCAACCACCTCTGTTTGGAAGATGTTCTTTGATGGAGCTTCCTCCAGTATGGGTGTAGGTGCCAGGGTGGTATTCGTGTCCCCTTGTCAAGAGACCATATCTCTATCACACAAGCTGGAATTCAAAGTCACCAACAATGTGGCAGAGTATGAAGCTATGGTCGTAGGATTAAGAGCTGCAAAGGAAATGGGAATTAAGGAGATGGCTGTGTTTGGATATGCAGAATTGATCATCCAGCAGGTAAAATATGTTTATCAGGCTAAGCATCCTCATCTCAGGAATTACAGGAATGAGGTATGGGACCTAGTGGATAATTTCTTCTTGGCTTTTAACATTTTTTTCATTCCAAGGGAGGAAAATGCTTTAGCTGACTTTTTAGCTGTCACAGCTAGTTTGCTTGAGGTTCCCACGCTGCCCGCTGTCAGATCTGATGTAGAAATAAGATATAGACCCTCTGTACCGGACAATGTCAAACATTGGAAGGTATTTGACTATGATCTAGAAATCGAGAAATTTCTCCAATCTGTTGATGACTTTTCTGCATTGCACATAGATGAGGATCCTGACATTGAAGGAGAACCTGACCATCACCCTGGAAAGTTTTTGAAGAAAATTGCTGACCACCAGATTATTCAGCTACCAAGCAATCACATACCGAAAGGACTAATCCCATTAGAAAGGTTGTTCGATGGGAATGATGTGGCAGTAAAGGGTAGAGTTTCAGGTGATGAGGCTGACAAAGCTGAGTGCAACATAGGCACACCAGAGGAGCCTAAGTTTGTCAAATTGTCAAGGAGTTTGACCGAGGAGCAGAGGGATGAATATACTGAGTTGCTGAGGGAGTTTGCTGATGTATTCGCGTGGACCTACGAAGACCTCAAAACATACGACACATCAGTCATTGAGCACAAGATCCCACTAAAAGAAGAGGCTAGGCCATTCAAGCAGAAGCTAAGACAGATAAATCCCATGTTGCTGCCTATCATGGAGAAAGAAGTGAAGAAGCTGCTGGATGCCCAAATCATTGTCTACTTGAGATACTCCGACTGGGTGGCCAATTTGGTCCCAGTAAGGAAGAAAAGCAGCGAAATCAGACTCTGTGTTGATTTCAGGAACTTAAACAGGAGGTCAAGGAAAGATAATTATCCCCTGCCCAACATGGAGCACATATTGTAGAAGGTCACTGGTGCTTCCAAAATATCCATGATTGATGGTTTCTCTGGATACAATCAGATATCATTCATGCCTGAGGACCGAGAAAAGACAACCTTCACCAGTCCTTGGGGCACATTCATGTATGCCAAAATGCCTTTTGGGTTGATGAATGCGGGAGCCACATTCCAGCAAGCCATGGACATAGCCTTCATCGGGGAAAAAGATAAGTTTGTGGTGATTTACCTAGATGACATAACAATCTTCTCCAAGACTGATAAAGAGCAATGTTGCCACTTGAAGAAGGTTTTCCGGAAGTGTCGGAGGTATGGCCTATCTTTAAACCCCCAAAAATCCTTGTTTGCTATGCAGGAAGGAAAGCTATTAGGCCATATAGTATCAGCAGAAGGGGTGAGAATTGATCCTAGCAGGGTGGAAGCGATTCAGACCCTGTCACTCCCCAGGTCTAGAAAAGAGGTTCAGGCATTTTTGGGGAAGATTAATTTCCTGAGGAGATTCATCTCGAACTTTGTCGAGCTGGTAAAACACATCACAATCATGCTCAGAAAGTGAAATGAAGTAAAATGGACCACTGAACCCAGGGAATATTTTGTCCTAATAAAGAAAGCGTTGACCGGGGCACCTGTGCTGATCAGTCCTGATTATTCCAAAGATTTTTTGATATTTTCTTTTGCTTCCTATGATACAGTAGCGACAGTTTTACTGCAGAAAAATGATCAAGGGCAAGAGCAGCCTATTGCTTTCTACAGCAAGGCATTGAGAGACGTAGAGCTCTGGTACGAGATCATGGAGAAGCAGGATTATGCCCTGGTGAAGGCTCTTAAAGCTTTCAGAGTCTATGTCTTGCACTCGAAAATCACTGCATATGTCCCTTCAACCTCTGTGAAGGACATTCTTATACAACCCGACATAGATGGGAGGAGAGGTAAATGGATCGCCAAGATCCTAGAGTTTGATCTGGAGATTAAGCCCACCAAGTTGATAAAGGGGCAGGGTTTGGCCAAGTTGCTGGCTAAATCCAACTGCAAGGCCTTGGGAATTAACTTCATCAATGAGAAAGCTGAGCCATCCAACAAGCATTTCCAGGGTGCCCTATCACTAGCATCATGCCCCTGGTACAAGGATATCTTGTACTTACTGCAAGAATTAAAGCCCCCTGATGGATTGGGAAAAAATGAGGCCAGGGCCTTAAAGCTCAAAGCGGTCAGATATTGCCTCATTGACCAAGCCTTGTATTGGAAAGACCCTCTGGGGGTATTACTAAGGTGTCTGGACCCACAACAAGCCCAAAAGTTTATGTTCAATTTCCATAGCGGTCTCTGTGGAGGTCATCATTTTTGGAAGACCACAACTCACAAGATCCTCCGAGCTGGGTATTACTGGCCCACCTTATTTCCCGATGTCTGCAGAGAAATCAGAGCTTGCATCAAATGCCAGAGGTTCTCAGGAAAGCAACAACTCAAATCTCTGCCATTAAAGCCTATAGTAGTTTTAGCACCCTTTCAGCAGTGGGGGTTGGACTTTATCGGAGAAATACATCCTCCCTCAAGTGGCCAACACAGATGGATCCTGACTGCAACCGACTATTTCACCAAATGGATAGAAGCTGTCCCTACTAGAAGCACTTCTCACAAAGTGATTATCAAATTCCTGGAAGATATCATAGCTAGATTTAGCTGCCCTAGCAAAATTGTCACTGACAATGCCTCCCCATTTTGGTCTGAGCCTCTGGTCAAGTTCTGTGAACAATTCGAGATTTCACTGCTTCACTCTACTCCCTATTATCCTCAAGGAAATGGACTGGCAAAGTCCTCCAATAAAAGTTTGATCAAGCTCATCAAAACACTACTGGAGGACAATAAAAGGGCCTGGGACTCAAAGCTCAAATTTGCTCTTTGGGCTGATTGGGTGACAACCAAGAAATCCCTGGGCATCTCACCTTTCCAACTTGTTTATGGAATAGAGGTCGTTTTCCCCACTCAGCTCACCTTATCTGTGGCAAATTTCCTCCAGGACTTTGAAGGAGAACCTAACCATGTGATCAGAAGGATTCATCAGATGGTGGAAGTGCAGTAGATCAGAGAACAAGTCTTGAACATGGCCTACAATCATCAGCAGAAGATCAAGCAGGCTTTTGACAGGAAGAGAAAAAAGAAAGAATTCGAGCAGGGTGACCTGGTGCTCAAATGGGATGCACCCAGATAGGAAAAGGGAAAACACAGTAAATTTGATGCCCTCAGGTTCGGGCCTTTCAAGATCCTTGAAGTATTTTCAAACAACACTTACAGGTTGTAGGATTTGGAAGGCAAAGAAGTTTTCAATGGCCCAGTAAATGGGCATTTCTTAAAAAAATGTTTTTTGTGAGCCACAATTGACTCTTTTTGTTTTGTTTTGTAAATATTGTTTTTTGTTTTCAGTCTAATAAATGACTCCATAGCCCAACAACAAAGGCACTAAATCTGCAAAAGAGTTCTTAGAGTATCACAGGGATGACTCTATCCCCCATGGAGCCAAATGTTAACGATTTTTCTTGTAAAAGGGTTAGAATGCAAAAGAATGGGTTAAAACCCACTTGTCCTAAGTTTGGAATGATTACACGCCTGTAGTAAGCTACAAGCAAGTTCGGGCAGCAGAAATTCGCGTGCCCAGATCAACGGTGCATATTGAATTCCGCCCCTCCCCCGCCTTTCTACCTTTAAGCGAAGGGGGGGGTCCGGAATCGCGGGCGCATCTCTCCAACGGCCACGATCATAGCGCCCAGATCAATGGCACAAGAGGGGATTTTGGACCCCCCCGCCACCTTTCTACCTTTAAGCGGAGGGGGGGGGTCCGGAATCTAGTGTGCATCTTTCCAACGACTGCGATTGGTGAGCCCAGATCAACGCCTCACAGGTGATCTAGACGCTCACCGCCTTTATTCGGTTAACCCTGCAGGTCCCTTCCACGGCATGTCGCCTTTTTGCGCTACTTCCCTCCTTGCCACCTATTCCACACCTGGTCATGTGGCATGGTCCTTTCCCTTTAGCCTCTCCTCGTTCCGCCAAGATGGTCCCTTCCCCCATCTTGTCATCCACTCACCTTCCGAGTCCCCTCGTCCCCTTCCATGTGTCTCCTCTACCTCAACACCTTCCACCATGCGCTTTTACTCTTGCACTCCCTATTGTCTCCACCTGCGTCCCGCCCATCTTCCGTGGCATTCCCCCTCTAATGATCGCCTTCCGCCATAAAGCTTTTTCTGTCACCCCCCCCTTCACACCTCATCACTCCTTATTCCACCCTCATGGATTCAGCGCCACCACCACCATTATGCGCTGATCCTTCGCACCTACCTCCACGCATATCCATCAAGCCGACCAACTAATCTAGGTGTCAGTGTAAGGGGCCTTCCACGTCACTAAAGTACTGAGTTGGCCAGGCCTTTCTCAATCCCAAGGAAGCAGTTATTGAAGCGGTTGGTGGTGGTTAGACATCGTCTCCACCATAATGGGAAAGTCCGACAATGAATTAAAGGCACGTCGATTCGCCCACGGAGCTGTCAGAAGTCCGATTGCGTCCGCCGTTGGTGCACAATTATTCAAAGATTGCAGGCACAGATTGTCAGAAGCCATGCAGACGCAAAGCTTTTAATGCGACATCTTGGTTTTGTTGCTATTATTGTTTTGAGTATATGTAGGCGTTTTTGCCATTTTTGTGTCTATCGATGGTAGAGCAAATCTCCCGATTGTAAAGTTTTAACAACCTTTCTGGTTTCCCGATTATGCATCTGTGTTTGAGATTTCTTGTTTTAGGACAAACAGTTCTCCTTTTCCATCTATGTTTCGTCTCATGCCAGAGAGTTCATGATCGAATGCTTCGTATGAATTAGCACAGTTATGTTATGATAAATGATTTATTGTTACATTACTGTTTTCTCTAGTTTCCTGCGTTTGGGTGTAAGAAGATCTTGCCTTCAGATGCCTGCTCTCTCAGTCTGTTAGAAACCTGTTGTTTATGGCAGTCCCCCACACTTTTCTCAAACAAAGTCTTCCCCCTATTCACCTTTATTTCAACTCACTGTTTGAAGTTTATCAAGACCTCACTCGTCCATGCATACCTGGCCTAGTTTCAGAGTTGAGATGATATTGTTCTAAGTTTACTTCCATTTGATCACCCCTTTTAACAAATCGTGACATTAAACTGATGGGTGTCAGGCTCTGCTCCTGCAAGCAATCCAGGAGTGACTTCTGACGCTAACAAGCTTCAATTTGTTGAAGAAGAAAATTATAGAACAACCAATTTTGGTGTTGCCTGATTTCAAGAGACATTTCAGGTAAAATGTGATGCAAGTGGATTTGTAATAGGGGCAGTCTTGAGCCAAGAAGACATGCCGATAGCATACTTCAGCGAGAAGCTGAATGAAGTGAAAGTGAAATACTCCACGTATGACAAGGAGTTCTATGCTATTATTCAGGCATTGAAGAAATGGAGACACTACTTAATTCCCAAGGAGTTTGTCTTATACAGTGACAATCATGCTTTGAAATTTGTGACTCAACAGGATAAGTTGAATCAAAGACATGTTAAATGGGTTGAATACATGCAGAAATTTACTTTTGTAAGTAAGCATATTTTTGGAAGTGATAACAAAGTTGTTGATGCTTTGAGCAGGAAATGTTTGCTATTGCAGGAGTTCAGAGTCAAAACACTGGGTTTTGATGATCTCAGGAACATGTACAGAGATGATCCAGATTTTGAAGAGGCGTATGAAGCAACTGAGAATCCAATTCTCAGGGACAGGAGTCAATGGACATAATACATGATCTAGGAAAAATTACTGTTTAAGGGTAATCAACTCTGTATTCCAAAATTCTCCATGAGGGAGAATTTGCTGAAGGAGAAACATAGTGGAGGATTGGCCAAACATTTCAGTCATGACAAGACGTTCTCAAAGTTAAACGAGTCATATTTTTGGCCAGGAATGAGAGAAGACATCAAAAGATCTGTAGATAGATGTAGAATTTGTCAGCATTCAAAGGGAAAGAGGCAAAATGCAAGTTTTTATCAACCGTTACCCATACTTGAGAGGCTGTGGGATGCAGTCATCATGGACTTCATATTGGGGCTGCCGAGAACACAAAGAGGGTTCGACTCGATCTTTGTAGTGGTGGAAAGATTTTCTAAGATGGCACATTTCATACCGTGTCAAAAAACCAGTGATGCAAGTCACATTACGAATCTGTTTTTCAAAGAGGTCATTCGACTTCACGGATTGCCAAGGAGCATAGTTTCGGATCGAGACACCAATTTCGTGGGACACTTCTAGAGAACCTTATGGAAAAAGCTGGGAACAAACTTGTCATTCAGTTTAGCTTATCATCCTCAGATGGATGGACAAACATAAGTTGTGAACATAAGTTTGGGAGACTTGCTGAAGAGCTTGGTGACAGAACACCACAGTCAGTGGGACAATATTCTACCACAGGTCGAATTTGCTTATAATGATTCAATCAACAGGAGCACAGGGTAGAGTCCATTTCAAATTGTTTATGGCATGCAACCAAGAGGATTTTCTGAACTAAGGGATTTGGAACAAAATACAACTAGGAGTGCTAGTGAAGAAGATTTCACAGAAGCAATGAAGGAACTTCCCAGCCAAGTGAAGGGACAATTGCAGAACTCGAGCCAAGAGTATAAGCGAAGAGAAGATCAACACAGGAGACAACTTCAATTTGAAGTTGGTTATTTGATTCTGGCACATCTGAGAAAGGAAAGGTTCTCGAGGGGGACATATAATAAACTAAAGATGAAGAAAATCAGATCATGTAAGGTCTTGAAGAAATTTGGGGTGAATGCATACGAGATTGAATTACCCGAAGGGATCGGAATTTCTCTGATATTCAACATCTCAGATTTGTACCCTTACAAAGCTGAGGAAGTAGGAACAGGGAATGAACAACCAGAGGTTCAGTGGACTAAACAGATGCTAGTTGCAGAGAAACCACAAATGGAAAGCATACTGGACAAAAGAGTTAGTAAAAGGACCAGGAGAAATGAATACTTTGAATACTTGGTCAAGTGGAAGGGACATCCAGTTGAAGATGCCAGTTGGGAAAATGAAGCAGAAATCCAGAAGCATGGACAGACCGTGCGAGAGCTCATGGATAGGAGCCCATGAAAATTTTCAAGCGAGGGAGTATGATGCAGTAGCATCACCAATAGGTAGCAAGTGCGCGCAGAAGTGGAAGATAGCTAGACAAGCGCCAACACATTTCTTGTTGAAATGTTTTGAAGTTTGAATGCGCAAATAATTAATGGAATAGTTAAATAGGGGCGTACTCACATTTATGGTGGAGCATTGTAATCATACCTTGAGTGTGCCACTCTTGTCTGAAGGATTAAGAGGCATTTATGTTAGTAAATGTAAGTAGATAGAATTTAATTCTAGATTAGACAGTTTAAAGCATAAGAGGGAAACGGGATATAGACACCCTCATTGTATAGCTGTAATATTATTATGAGAATTATGAGAATAATGAGAAGAGCATAGAGCATAGAAGAGCAGAAATCTGTTTAGAAGCATTCCATGTACAGAGGTTCTGAATTAATACAAAGAGCTTTGATTCAGACTCATGATGTTCAAATACTTTCTGTGTATGCATGTTGAATGATATGCTCATGATTGTTTTACTCTTTCTGTTGTACATTTTCTTTTATGCTATGTATGTATGATTTCTTGTTAAATGTCTGAAATCTGAAGAGAGGGAGAGTAAGGAATGAGTTTCAATTGTTTCTCTATCTGAGCAATAATTCCTGCAAGGAGTGCGTTGACGGGGTTAGAGTTCATCTCTGAAAGCTCAGGGGAGATAACATTTGTTCTCATTCTCGCAGAGGTGCAAGTTAAGCATAGGAGCCGTGCAAGGCGTGTGCAGGTCGAGTAGAGTTTCAGGGTTTGTAACTTGAGGGAATTGTTGAAAGACTACTGTCGCAAGGAGTGCACAGAGTCGAAGAATTCAATACTTGGAAGTATTGAAGGATTGCCACAAGGAGTGTGTGCAAGAGTCTTCTTACAGAATCGAGTTGTGGAGAAAGCTTAGAAGAGATAGAGTCTTTGAATTTGTCGAAGAGAAGCTCAAGAGGGCTAGTGCCTTGAAGCATTGAAAGGAGGCACAGTGACGTTATTTTGCAGGTGGAAAGGTTCCGTGAAGGAATACTTGTTCATTTCATAGGAGTTGTCAAGGAGGAATCGGACAGTCGGAATTCTCTGTGTAGAATTCGCGAAGTCTCGGAAGTCATCAAATCTCACAGAGGACCAGGGGAGTTACGGTGAGTGGTTTCAAAAGTTCAAGCTCAGAAGAGATAGGGCCGTATATCCAAGCCAACGAGGGTTGTTGGATCTACTCGTGAAATTCCATTTCGGGGTTTCATGGGTTGGAGGACCGAAATACTTGCATCAGGATTCACGAAATCGTGAAGTGCAAAGCCCCGAAGGGGTGAAAGGATTTGTGTGGGGCCATAGAAGATAGCAGAGTGGACAGGTGGTGCACTTGTCAAGACAGAAGTCAATTGCGTTGACCATTTCAGGGTTTCGTGTGTTGAAGTCCCGAACACTTTGCATCAAGACTCACGAAATCACGAAGTGCGAAGTCCCAAAAAGGAGGAAAGTTTCGTTGTGGGGCCAGCACTAGGAACCGTGTCAAAATTTGGTATTTCAGGATTTCAGAAAATAGAGAATCGATATTTTGGGGGTCGTGGAGCAGAGTTTCTTGACATCGCAACTCGCAAACTCGTGAAAGCTGAAATTGGTATTGTACTATTTCAGGATTTTGGGATTTCGGAGATCATAAGGTGGAGAAGATGGAGAGTTTGAGCTTTGGTATCTCAAACTCCCGATACGCGAAATCACACTAAATGTTGGATCGAGAGGGGAATCACAACCGTTGATTTCTTTTGGTGACCGAACCTCAGAGTTTCGGCGATTCAGGAATCGGGATTTCGGGACTCGAGGGGAAGAGTTGCATGACATCGCAACTCCCGAAATCGCGATAAGGAAAAAGGAAAAATAGAAAGAGGAAAGGCCAAGTGTCAGTAATTCAAGTTTCGACGGTCTGAGAGACAAGGTGCTTGACCACAGGATTCACGAATTCGTGAAATCCAATATTCTGAAATAGAAGCGGAATTTCCCGAAAGTGTTGCTGTGGGTAGATTTCCCGAAGGGGAAATAGAAGAGCCAGTAGAGCTCTCAGAGGGCTGAAAGGAAAAGATCCTGTGCGGATCCTGATCTGCGGATCTGGGGGAAGGGGTCTGCGTTAGCAACAATTTATCATGAATGTTCAATGATGTATAGAAAGGAGGGGAAGAGTCATCCCTATCCTCTAGCAAAGGTCCTAGTATGACAGTTGATTTTTCATCTTGGAGGTTGATTGAATCTATGGGATAAGATGAAGTTTCAGGCTGCAACATTTTGGAAAGGTACTATTTGAAATCCTCATTCTTAACTAGCTCCAAAAAAGGTACAGGGATTTTAATCTTTTGAATCTCATTCTCAAAGCTAAAAGAGGAGGGAGGCTTCAGAATCTCCTTAAATTTTGGAGTAGGGATCTTAATCACTGCCTAGGGGTTTTGTGCCTCTTTTTCTTTGCTTCTAGCTACCACACCCTTAACAAGATTCTCTGTTCTAGCAGGCTTATCATAAATTCCAGGCTACCCCTCTTTCTTCTTTGACCTTAGGTTGTTGAGAAATGCTGAGAGGGGGGGTGAATCAGTATTTTGAGCTATCAATCGATTTTTCACTTTTCTTTCATTAACAATCTTAATCTACTTTATAGAGACCAGTTGTTGTATATTCTTATGAAAACATTAGTGCATCCAGAGATCTTATTACGAATTTCTTCATTCATCAGATGTCTATTAAGAAGTGATTCAGTGCAGTAATAACCAAATAAACTAACACTGATGAATAGGACACATGAACACCAGAATTTAAGGTTGAAACCCAAATCGAGAGAAAAACCATCGTTGTTGTTGTCTCTGTCTTCAATGATTATTATTAAGAAAACATTCTACAACAATGTACTAGTGCAGACTCATACTAGTACGTAGGCTTCTACCTGCTGAAGGCTACAACCTTCTCT
>JZKD02S0556342.1:1829394-1842702 GCA_000966675.3 Picea glauca | reverse complement strand
TGAGAAACTAGGGGGTTGGAGCCTCCTTCCAGTTGCAGTTGGAAAACAAAGGAAGTTGGTGCTTCCAATGAATGTAATTCTTCAAGACATATAAGAAAAAGCATTCCATGGTTTTATCCCGCTTTGGGTTTCAACGTAAAACATTGGTGTACTATGTATGTGTATGATTGTTCATTTGTTCATTTCTTATTTACTTTGCAGTTATTGGATGATAATGATACATTGATATAACACTTGGATTATATGATTAAAAAGGATTACATTTCTCTATTATTGATTCACCCCCCCCTCAGTAATCCAACATATTGTTTGTTGGGGTTTTTCTCCTTGTACAGGGTTTCCCTGGGGTATATGTGTTGTTGATGTGCATGCTTACTCATCTACATAGTTATTTTTACTCGATTATGATTTCGTATTGTTGAAGTGTATTAAGCTGGAATCAAAGTGTTGAAGAAAATAAAAGAATTAATACGCATAAGAAATCAAGCTCATAATTTAACATTTAATGCCCCATCCACCCATTTGTTTGGGCCTTGAGATCTTATCCCATGAAATAAGATGTATATTGTGTACATTCTTCACAACCCCTACCCAGAGGAAGTTAAAAATATTGCTTCTTACCCTATTTATAATAGACACTAGAACTAAAGCTAAAGAAAACCAATACATAGGTATGCTGGACAATACTGAATTTACTAAAGTCAGCTTTCCTCCCATAGATGACCATCTAAAACACCAGTTATTGATCCCATCTTCAATCCTCTTAATAATCCACTTCCAGTCATTACTGATATAATTATTAGGCTTAATATAAAATCCCAAATATTTCAAACCTTTGTACAAAATTTCAGTCTTGTAAGGAAACACAACCTCAATTTGTGCATTAATATCATCCTTTATCCCATTTCTCACGAAATTTTATTTAAGAGAGATACATTCGATACCTGAAGCTCTACAAAATACCCTAGTCACATGATACAAATTCTACCACTCCCGAAAAGTACCAATTCCAAAGAGAAGTACATCCTTAACAAATAAAAGGTGAGTAATAAATTTATTAGCACTAATCCTTATTACCACCAAATCACCCTCTTTTTGGCTTTCAGAATAAGTCTACTTAGTCCCTCAATAAAAAGGAGGAACAATAGAGGGGATATAGGACAATATTTCCTTAATCCTCTACTACTTCTGAAGAAACCTGTAGGAGATCTATTAATCAAAACAGAGAAATTCGCAAAGCTAACACATCCCATTATCCATCCAGTAGCATCATAAGGTAAGCCAACATGTAATAACATAAGTCTTAAAAAGTCCCAGTTTACTCTGTCATATACTTTTATAAGGTCCATTTTTAAAATTAAGCCATTCATCGTTTTTATTTTCATAGAGTGCATACCCTCCTATGCAATTCCAATAGCCTCCATGATCTATCTATTCTCCAGAAAACCAAATTGTTCCTTGTTGAGGTCATTTCCTGCTTTTAAAAATTGAACTCCCCTTTTCTACTTTCCCGATTTCATTTCTCCCTTTCTTTTCCCCCTTCTACACTTACCCATTTTTTTTCCCTCTTTGTTTTTTCCTCTTACTACCCCTTTCTATTTCTAACACTTAGTCACATTTAAGACCATGGGTTCTCGAGTTGGTGGACTTACTTTTTCTCACCTCCATCTACAACTTCACTTCACGAGTTCTATCGACTGCCGTGTTGTTCCATGCTTAGCTGATTTTACGATCATGGGTTCCTGGGTTGATGGGATTGAGCTTTCATGCTCCTGTGTTCTGTAATAGACATATTGCACCATGAAGTTCCATGATCTACATTTCAATCCACAGACTCCCATAAAACCACCTAAGTGTCATTCTTCCTAACATGAACCCGCCCGACCGCCGCGTCGTCCCATACTTAGCCAATTGCATGCCTCTTACCATCACGGGCTCTCGGGTTCATGGGTTCCCAAGTTCACAAAAACTCTCAAGTCACATATTTCCCCCACTTGTCTCCACCACCCTCGCACCTTTCCCAATGCACATTTACTAATATTTTAATGCTAATAACTTAACATACAGGTTCGAAGTGATGGCCATTAATTAGAGAAAGGATTGAGGATACCTCCTATGAAATCACATTAAACATGATTTACGGAGGATTATATTATCTCCTATCAGTGTTCATTCTTAACATAATTTGGAGCAAGTGAACATCTTCGTCGACTTATGGTAGCAAGTCAACAACAGTTCTATGGAGATACACTGAATATTTTCGGACATGAAGATCATATTTTTCAGTGGTCCAGGGCATATTCCTATTATTCATCCCATCCTGCCCAGAAGGAAATAATCTGGACATCTGGAATTGCACACGCAAGGTGTGTCCCAAATTTTTTTGATTGCAAGAAGTTGGTCGTTTGGTGCTCTGAGATATATACTCCAAGCCAGTGGATCATCTAGTTGCAGGACCATTCCCCTGTTTCTCTTTCACCTCAGGTTTTCTGTAAGATGTTGAGGCTCCCCGAGCCAACACTCACCTTCAGAGGTGAAGATTGTATGGAGTTATTAAAAAATCATGGCATTGGAATTGACCTCTTACCTGAATTCCTGGAGAACCCAGCGGTCGTCCCCAAGGACATCACAAGATTGTAGGTTGCTGCATTCAAAAATACCTTCCAGGAAATTGCATGGATTTTTACGAGAATAAAAGGACAAGAGACCACGCCCAACATCTCCCAGATGATTCTTTACATTATTTATTTTACGATCAAGGAATAGGCCATCTTCGACTGGGGTAAGTTGATTTCCATTGAAATCTCTTCCCAGTTGGCGCAATACAAGAAGGATAAGAATTTTTTTATGTCATCTTATTTGGTCTTTGTGAGAGCACATTATTGTCAGTTCCCGAGATTATCTATCTGCAAGAAGGTAAATTGTGAGTTTGACCAAGTAACCTTCTGGTATCAATCATTGTGGGTGCACAAGGCCTCCCAACACTTTTATGAAGTCTATAATGATTTTGTCTTAGTTTTCAAAGAATTGTTGTTTGGAAAAAACGCTCCCTGGATGTCTGAACATGTGAGTAAATTCATGGATAGGAAGGGGACACTAGAAAAAATGGAAAATTATAATGTTATAAGTATTTTTGGATCTAAAGAAAACCCTTCCTTCCTCCCATGTCACATATCTGACATAATTTTTTTTGCTGAGATAGCAAGGCAATACACCTACTCGTTGCATTTTTTCCATGAAAAGAGAAAAAAGCAATTCAAAGCTCTGCCTTGAAAAGTCGGGGATTTCATATTCAAGAATATGAACAAGATTGACGAATTTGTGGGCTAGTTCCATAGCCTCAATTTGAAATATGTTGAAAAAGTAAAAGGATTCGACCCAAGCGATATTTTTTTAGAACATCTATTGGTTGTCAGTCTAAACAATTCTTTCATTAACACTATTCTAAATGAAGATGGAGACAACACCTTAGGCACTCCTGCTCATGACATCGATGACCTGGAGAAAATACTCAACACCAATGAGTCATACAATCAGAGAGGAAAAGGTCTAGGTGAGAAAAGTGCCCAATCCTCGATTGTCACGCACAAGAGTACAACATCTCGGAGCAGCGCTCCAATGTCCTAACCAAGTAAGAAAGTCACCCATAGTTCTTCAGGAAGTGGAGGAGATAAGAACCCTCCTTCTGACAAAATTGAAAGTTCTCATAAAATTCTCGTGAGGATGAAACAAAAAAACATTATTCAAGAAGAGGAGGGACCTCGGGAAGAAAGTGATATCCACGATCTCTCCCTCAAGGATATGGAACTAGAAATTGACATTGAAAAAGTGTTCCCCAATGATGACCAACTAGAGAACACTGCTTGCCAGAACCCTCAAATGGAAATAATTGGGACCGAGACCTTCGACAAAGAAGAGTCTTTTGCATTTCAGAGCCCTGTTTTTGACAGCGAATCCAAAAATTTGATTATTGAAAAAAGAGATGTAAAGAATAAGAAGGGGAAATATCGTTCAAATATTAACCTACGGAACATGCAGCCTTCCCAAATCTCCCAGATACACCAAAAAACTAGAGATGCTCTACATCACTCTATTTATGGCCTTGAAGCGAAGAATGTCAGGTTAAAGGAGCGAATCAAAGAATTGGAGGGAGCTCTAATGCCCCTTCCAATTCTAGCTAGTTCTTTAGCAATGATCGGACCTACCACACCTGTGACAAAGTTAAAATGATCGACAAGCCTTATCACATCATCCTGAGGCTATGTGGAAAAGAATATAAAGAAAAGAATGGAATTAATAACAGAGGCTTGGGAAATTTCAAAGAGTATGGTCTCTTTTGGAACAAGAGCACATGTTTTTCATGAATATCTGCAAGCATATTTGAAAAACGTTCAAGGCTTCTACCTTGATGCAGTTGTACCATTTGGTGTTAAAGTTACTAATATGAAGGAATTAAGAAGAAGAGAGGAGGATATCCCTTCCCTGAACCGAATAAAACAACTGATTGAATGCTGGAAAGAAAAGGTAAAAAACCTGAATGGTATCGTTCAAGCATGTAGCTAGACCATAACTAGAAGAGAGTGTTATAACCCTAAATTTCACCAGACATGCTTACCTAGCATCAGGCCATTTCATTTTCCTTCTTTTCCAAGCCACCAATGAACAAATATTCTTAAAAACATCCTTTTTAAAGGCACACGCCCCCTGCTCCACTACTGCATGTGTGTATACACTGGCTGACCCACTATAGCCCGCATATACCTAAAAAGCATGAAAAAATGGAAATTTGTAGATGAAACACACAGTTTTGGGTAAGTTAAATAAACTGTTTGACTGCTCATAGCCGGTCACTCGACTAAATACCTAGCTCCTTCTAGCCTATAAAAAAAGGGGTAGGGGTCCCATTTGGAAAGAGGAAAATCATAGCAAAGAAACTATACCCGATTTAGCATTCCCCTTGGCCCAACCTTTTGCAACTAGTGTGTGAAGAGAAGCATAAAAAAAAGAAGTTGGAGCACAGTTGAAGAGGATCCTAGGACCAGATTCGAGGAGTAGTGGTCGATCTCACTATTGTAAGGTATTCTTGTGAGATTAATAAAATAAGTACTTTTCCCGTCTCGCCATATGAGGTTTTCAAATGTTTAAATTCGATTATATTTTGATAGAATCTCGAACCCATTAGTTTATAGATCATATGCATGTGGAGTTATTTGTTTGTATTTTGTGAATGCAGGTCAAATTTGGGAGGAAAATTGTAGTCAAAGAGTGACCAAACGTTAAAGGGATCGACATCAAACATAGAAACTAAGGTACAATAACTTGATCTATTTAACCTTGTATTTACATATGAATAATGGGGTTTATGATTGGGATGTTGGTAAGAAGTAGGAAACTTTAGGTCATTTATCAATGTGTGATAAAACCCTTAATGCCAGTCCACAGGAGGGATTTCCCACCCACAACAGAATGGAGATGCCGGAAGAGTTTGATCAAAGTACCAGTCCCACCAACATTCCTACTTGAGTGGTTCTCTAAGTCTTTAGTACCCTAGTTCTCTAAAGACGTCGCAATGTCTGGGGTGTTTTTCGAGGAAGATGTGATAATGAGAGCTCAAAAACTAGAGCTGATTTACTCTCAGTCTGGTTTATTGTATGAAATCTTGCCATATGCACCACGATCAATTCTTGACAAGACCAGACAAATGTGTGGACCACATGCCGATGGCATTATTGGTTCAACACAAACGAAGCCTACTGATCCATTGTCAAGTCAATTGCAACAATTGTCGATACAACAAATAGCGGCCAACCAGACCACTGGTTCGGCTACTCCCCCTACCCTAAAGTTGGATGTACATAGTGTGCAAACGAAAAAACCGAAGGCCACCCAATAGCTTGATGGAAATAAGAAACAACGGAAAAAGGGTAAGGGGGATAAGAAACCCACCGATAATGGTGGCGTGGGTGACACTGAAAAGAAGAAGTCAAAGTATCCTTGTAATCTTTGCAAGGAAGATCACCTGACCCATTAGTGCCCTCGGCTTGCGGAGTCCCATAAGTTATTGGCACAACAACAGCTTGTCCTGTTAACAAACCCATTCCCACACGGGAAAAATCTAACTCAAGCCTCCTTGAGCATGGAAGGGGGCAGTCAAGGACCCCATCCATTTTCGAGTAATCCTTTATCCGCAAATGTCTATATGATGAAAGGTGATGCGTTTATAATGACTAGATCACATGATTACAGAAAGACAAGCACCTCTGAGAAGGGTAAAGAAGCTGAAAAACCAACACTTCCTCTCCATATTGAGAAGACATTGGGAAAAACAATGGATCGCATCCCCAAAGGTGTGTTCAAGAAATCTTCTCACAACCCAAATGCAAGGGCCGCCCAGAACTACTCTGTGGTGGAAGATTTATCACAAACCCCTTGTGTGATGTCTACTTTGGAAGTCCTCCAGAGCTTCCCTTCCCAGAGAAAGGATCTGTTAGCCTCCCTAGGATCTGTTGAGACTTGTAATCCGGGAATGATCATGCTTGATACGACTGACTTAAAACCTCATCTTCCTTACCATGTAGATTTTCAGATAGTAGTGGCTTACACCATGAAAAATTTTACCCGGAATATTTTCCACACAGTGGTGGATGAGGGCACCTCGACATGTGTGATGTCTTTGGCGTGTTGGAAGGCCATTGGCCAACCCATTTTGTCTCCATCACCTACTCTTCTTACAACTTTTGATGGTCGTTCTTTCCAACCACATGGTATTATTCCCTCTTTCCCCATGCAGTTAGGGGGAAAAACCATGTGCATTGAAGTTGAAGTGGTCGATGCGTCTCTCGACTACAATATTTTGTTAGGAAGGAGTTGAACCTACGCCATGCAAGCAGTGGTCGCGATAGTTTTCTGGGTCTTGTTGTTTCCACATGAGGGTCGGATCATGACCATTGATCAGTTATCCTTCTCTCGTCCTGACCCTTCATCAGGAGTCTCCATGGTCCCGATGATTGATAACCCTCAGCTTGGCATTGTCAACGTAGGGGTTGGTTTGTGCCCACCTTTGATGGGTACTTTTGATTACCTGCCTCTGACCAAAAATGTCCATTACATGATGACTGTTCCCGACCAGCCTCGGGCTGCAATTTTTCAAATCTCGTCATTTCGTACGACGTACTTTAATGATCCATGGACCCTTCCTTCCCAATATTCTACGATGGAAGGGATGAAGCACCATGGCATGGCCATGCCTTTGTCCACAACAAAATTTTCATACTCGATCATTCAATGAGCTTCTATTGACCCCAATCCAACTCTAGCACAAGAGTTAGATCCGGTGCTCGAGCCTATTTGGGCTCAAGGTTCCCTTGCTGATACATATTCTTCAGACTTAGTCTTGCCTTCAGACGAGGCGATTATTGAGGCAATGACTAGTCCGAACAGACCCTGGGATGATCTTCATCATAGATCTTACTTCCTCCCAGAGTTAAGACAAATTGAAGTAGGTGAATTCACTCTAACTATGACTAGAGATAAAGCTTATCCTATCAATCCCTTGGCAACGCAGACTGTTTACGCTGAAGGAAATATAGAAAAAATAGCTGAAACGATACTTATTAACATCTCCAGAACCCCTGGCATCGTGGAGAATATTTTCATCGGAGAGGAGTGCTCCCTCGAGGAGATTCAAATCTACATGGATTTATTTAAAGAATTTCATGATGTGTTTGCCTGGTCTTACGAGGAAATTCTAGGCATAGATCCAAGAATTGTTGAACACAAAATCATGACTTATCCTAGCGTCAAGTCGATCCGGCAGAAACTTCATCCTATTAGTCCTAGGAAAGCAACAACTATTAAGGCTGAAGTCAAGAAACTACTCAAAGCTGGTTTCATCTACGCTATCCAATTGGCTCAATGGGTGTCGAATCCCATGCCAGTTAACAAAAAATAGGGACGATTCATGTATGTATGAACTTTCATGATTTGAACAAAGCTTGTCCAAAAGATAACTTCCCCACACCATTTATCGACCAGATAGTCGATGAATGCACAGGTTACGAGGCTTTTTATTTCATGGATGGTGTTTTGTTATACAATCAGATACAGATCAAGCCTGAAGACCAACACAAAACCACCTTCATTTGTCCGTGGGGTACCTTTTCTTATCAGAAGATGCATTTTGGTCTGAAAAATGCTGGAGCCACGTTTCAGTGGGCCATGACTTTTTCTTTTGATGACCTCAAACACATAGTCGAGGCTTATTTTGATGATGTAGCATCACGATCTTGCAAGAGAGCTGATCATCCGGCAAACCTCTGACTTATCCTTGAATGGTGTTGTTACTACCGAATCCGCTTGAATCCAAACAAGTGCAATTTTTGCATTACATTGGGTCATCTGCTAGGCTTCATATTTTTGACAACAGGGATCATGGTCAATCCTCTAAAGGTTGAGGCAATAGTTCAATTGCCTCTCCCATGCACCATACCTCAGCTTCAAAGTCTACAGGGAAAATTAAACTTTTTACAATGTTTCATCGCAAACTATGCTGAGATCACAAAGGGTTTTATGTGTTTATTGAAGAAGGACATTCCTTTTCATTGGGATGAAGCTGCTCGATGCTCTTTCGCAGCATTAAAACACGCCCTCATATCTACCCCTTTGCTTCGGCCACCCAATTATAATAAAGATTTCCTCTTATACTTGGCCGCTATGGAGTTGATCATTTGTATGGTCTTAGTTCAGGAGGATGATTTGCTCTCAGAATACATGATTTATTACTTGAGTCGAGGCCTAGTTGGACCAGAAATCAATTATTCCCACATCGAAAAACTTGCGTTGGCAGCAGTCCATGCCATCCAATGATTCTGTCATTACATTGTTTTTCGAAAGACCACCATCATTTTTGTTGTAAATCCATTTCAGTACGTATTGACACGATGAGTCATTGACGGAAAAATCAGTAGATGGATAGTTATCCTCGAGGAATTCGACTTGGAGTTTGTTTCCGTGAAATTCAAAAAGTCGATGGTCTTCGCGGAACTCATATCGGAACTTCCGGTCGAATCAGGTGATGTTATACCCGACGAGTCGCCTATCAAAGGAGTCATGTTTTAGATCACATCTTCCAACCCCTGGTATGGAGATGTACTAGTCTATCTCCAGACTTTGAAGTGCCCCACCTCTGCTTCTCATGATGAGCGTCACCGTATACGCCATCAAGACAAGAATTATCTCATACTCGAAGACAATTTGTATCGTCGAGTTGTAGACTTGATCCAGGTGGATATCGGTGGCCACCCACCTTTTCCAGCTGGCTCAAAACAACTTTCTAGCAATTTTGATAATTTACTATTTTTAGCAGTTTTTGGGTCTTGAACTTCCGAAGCCGTTTTGAGGTTGCAAAATTTCATCATGAAATTTTATCAAACTGTTTTATTCCTTGGATATATATTTGCAATGGGCTATCATACGCCTAAAATTAAGATCGTATGAAAAAGTTACGACCCCGAGAAGTTGATGTACCGACTTACCCAAATGGGGTCCTCATGACTTTTGGCGCCTCATCTCCTAGGGTTAGGTTTTTGGATGTTTATGGTTTTTGAAACTCCTGTTTATTGTAAAAATGCCTTGAGAGCCTCATTATAATCATCTTCTTATGAATGAGCACAACCGTCACATCTCTTCTTAGAGATAAGCTGCCACCATTCCAACAAGCTTGTTTTCCATTGCATTTTACAGTTTCAGCTTATTTCCTTATTGAATAGAAAACCAGTTTTATTGTATCTATATTATTCTGTGTTAAGAATCTGGTAATAATCTGTAGTCATTTCATTCTTCTCATAAAAACTGGATCAGTGGTATCAAAGCAGTTTTCTCCTTGTCATCTTAATGCATCTCCCCAACAAGGTCGGAGTACAAAGAGTTGGGTCTCGAGCTTGTTTCTCTTGAGGAAAAAATCTCTCACACACCCAAGTGAACTCTCATGGAAGGAGAAAATAAATATGATGGGATAGGAGATCCTTTCAAATTGTTGAATCTACTAGAAGGGTATTTTTCTATCCATAACTTTTCGAATAGAGAAAAGATTACTTTTGCGCTCCTCAAAGCCATTCCCCATGTCAACGATTGGTGGGAAACTTTCTGTGAGCAAAAGGAAACAGAGGAAACCTCATTATTTACAGTCATGACCACCTGGGAATCCTTTAGGGATGCTATTAAGGAACAATACTACCCTTTTGGAAGTTATGACGACTTGTATACCAAATGGACCACACTGTGGCAAGAAAGAGACCAAGCAGTGCCAGATTTCACAAATATCTTCCATACCTTGCGCACCAAGCTGGGTATCAAAGATTCAAAGTGACCTCTAGTGCTCAAGTATCACAGTGCTCTACATAGATACATCCAGACCGAAATGGAATTTCTGGACATCTCATCTTTGGGCGCGGCCTATCAATATGTCGTCAAAATCGAGTAGAAGCTCAAACAAAAGATATGACAATTTGGTCCAGGGAACCCCTCACAAAAAAAGCCAAGAAAGGGAGGCCCCAACCCATAGACCAAAGGACAGAGAAAATATGGATAGTATCAGGTCAACCAGTTCAAGACGCAAGCAAAGAAGGACACCGAAAATACAAAGAAAGATACCGGGAAGTGGTGCGACTTCCATAAGAGCCCTTGTCATAACATTGTTGACTTCTGCTCAAAGTAGACGATGGTGGTCGAAGTGAAAGCCTATGAATTAGATGCAGGTTATGACTCTGATTCAGAACTAGAAAGGGGAAGACAGATCATTGACACGGAACCCAGTGCCACCGTTTCTACCACCAAGCTCCAACATGGTGAACCAGAAGAGCCAGAAGAAGTAGAGCGCTTGTTCCATTCACAGATGTGGGTAAAAGGCACCTCGCTGCACTTCATTGTTGATAGCGGTAGCCAGAAGAACCTCATCTCAACAGAGGTCGACAAGAGGCTAGCCTTGCCAACAATGCTGCACCCACAACCCTACATCATTAGATGGCTCTGCCAAGGAAGAGATCTCTGCGTCAACCAACAGTGCCAACTGTCGTATGACATCAAGCCCTTCAAAGATGAGGTATTGTGTGTTGTTTCTCCTCTTGAAGTTTTTGATGTTCTTTTGGGCCAACCTTATTTATGGAAACATCATGCTGTATATGAGTCTAGGCCTTGTAGTGTTATTATTACTTTGAACAAGAAATTGTATAGGATACCCAAGGCTGTCCCACCTAGTGCTATTTCCTTGATCTCTGCTAAGCAATGCAGGAAGGTCATCTCTTAGATGGGGAATTTTGTCTTCTTCGTGATTTTCTCTTAGAATGAGAGAAAAATCACAGCCACATGCAAGGTCTCTACGACCAACCTCTCCACATAGCAGAAGCAAGTAGACAAGGTCGTGGAAGAATACTCAGATATCTTCTCCTCACCTATCGGGGTACCTTTGCACTACCAGGTCAAGCACCCCATTGATCTGACCCCCGACGCCCTACTGCCCAATGGGCCAGTCTATTGCTACTCTCTATTATATAATGAGGAGATCAAGCGACAGATCCAAGATTTTCTCCACAAGGGGCACATCCATCCTAGCTCATCTCCTTGCGGGAGCCCAATCTTGCTGGTATAGAAGAAAGATGGAACCTGGCGACTTTGCATTGATTACCAGGCTCTAAATAAAATCATAGTCAGAAACTGGTACCCGATTCCCCGAATCGATGACCTCCTTGATCAACTCATGGGGGCCAAATAATTCAGTAAGATTGATCTGAAGTCTGGCTACCACCAGGTCTTGATAGAACAGATAGATGTATGGAAGACTACCTTCAAGTCAAAGGAAGGACTTTTTGAATGGTTGGTCATGCCCTTTGGTCTAAAAAATGATCCAGCCAATTTCATGAGAATGATGGATAATATCCCACGACCATTCACCAATACTTTTGTAGTGGTGTATCTGGATGACATTCTCATTTACAACAAGACTTGGGCCGAACACTTGCAGCATATTCATCAGGTTATGCACACCCTATGGCAGCACAAGCTATACGACAACCTGGAAAAATGCTCCTTCGGCATGGACAGGTTCCATTACCTAGGCTACATCATTGATCAAAATGGTGTACATGTGGATCCAACCAAGATCCAAGTCATCCATCACTGGCTAGCCCCAACCACACTCACTGAGCTTCAGAGCTTCTTCGACCTTGCCAATTTATACTACAGGTTTGTGTTGGGATTCTCCCATATTTCATGGGCCCTCAGCCAAATAACTCGGGGTGGTGGTGATCCGAAATCGGATCCAGAAGCCTAATAGGGTTTGAAAAATGCTCAAAAATGAAAGTGCTCGAAATGCGACGAAACCTATGCCATTGTGTCCATCTCGTCTTCCTGATTCCGGTGGTATATTTACTTTGTCAAACGGAGTCTGTATGGAGAAGATATCGCGTTCTGTCCGAAAAGTCAAACAGGCAAAAAAAAAGGGGATGACTGTACATTCCGTACAATCCACGTGGCATGTCCGTACAACTGACGTGGCATGTCCATACAGCTGACGTGGTGGTTCCATATTGCAACACGTGGTAGCCTCGGATGACAACACGTGGTAGCACTGGAAGGCGACACATGGCAGGTGGATTTGACCGATTTGGCATACAGTTGGACCAGTTCTGAAGTGACACGTGTCACCACTGGAAGGGTGACACGTGGCAGGGTGACATCATCCAGTGATGTGGCAGGCTGACAGAGCGTACGGCAGGCTGACGCAACAGGTGACAGGGCTGACAGGTGGCAGTACGGCAGAGTCGACGTGGCAAGTACATGGTCCAATCAGGAGTTGACGCGTGTCATAATCCGGTTGGTTGGTAAGGGTGCCACGTGGCCCAGTCAAGGGATGCCACGTGGCACCCCATTATTGGTTGTTGGTTATATGTGTAAAACTGTTTGGCTCGGCCAAGAATTGAAACCATGACCTCCCGTCCAGTGAAAGGACTCGTAAAGTTGGGCTAACCGGCCGCCCACCGGGTGGTGCTTGTATAGCATTCGGCCGGAATTGTATTTGATTTCGGTCTAATGTGTGGGTGGATGTGGAAAGGGCCGGGGCTTAGCCCCAGCCCTCGGCGGCGAACATAGCACATGACCATACCATATGACCGGACGAGCGGTGAAGTTTTGGCGGGATTTTTTACAACAGTTAGCCGATGGCCACATGTTGCACCATGAGACTGGAGGCTTATCCCTTTTTTCACGGGCGGGTGTCAATGCATGGCCCGTGGTTCTATTTACGCACCAAATGAC
>JZKD02S0556342.1:1816706-1829344 GCA_000966675.3 Picea glauca | reverse complement strand
CTAGAGATCTGGGAGAACAAGACCAGATCAGTCTTGTAGCCATTTGGCATTGTAGAGATGTAATTTTGAGCACTTGAGCAGAAATAAAGAAGCCTCCCCCACAAAGAAAAGGCCCAAAGACGTAGGCAAAAGTTGTGCCGAACTCCATTATCAACCTGCGTGTTTATGGTTTGCTATTATATTTTCATTTCAGATCTTCACATGAGTATTTGGCTGTTATAATTCTTCTTCTTCCTCATTCTTTCACTAAATTTCTCAAATGGTTAATTAATGTATGCAATTAAAACTCAACCATAGTCATTTAAACGATCCTACGGATCAGGTGGTAAGGAGAAATTTGTGTGGGGCCAGCCCCAACAACAAGCATTTGATGATTTGAGGCAACACTTGTGCTCAACCCCAGTACTTTCACTGCCAGACCTGTAGCAACCCTTTGATATTAAGACTGATGCTTCAGACTATGCTGTGGGTGCTTTTCTCATGCAGCACGACCACCCTGTGGCCTATCATAGTGAGACACTATCAGATGATGTCCATAAGTACCCTAATTACGACAAAGAAATGTACTCCATTGTGCAAGCCTGCCGCCAGTGGAGACATTACATTCTTGGGAGGGAGACAGTCATCCACACTAATCATAAGCCACTACAGTTCATGCATACACAAGGAAAATTGCAGAATGACCACCATCAAAAGTGGTCCACATACTTGTAGCAATTCCACCTCAACATCAAGTATAAAATAGGAAGCACCAACCGCGTCGCTGATTGCCTCAGCAGACCACCAGTCGCAGCACTCACCACAGTGCTAGACTCTTGCGGCCATGAGACCTCTGGATGGCCCTAACTCTATGAGATAGACCCAGACTTTGCCATCACCTACCAAATATTGGGTGCAAAGGAAGTGGTCGATAATTTCCATCTTCAGGATGGGTTGTTGTGTCGTCTGGGCCATATCTATGTTCCTTTGGCACAACCCCTCCTCAACCTGGGGGTCAAAAGGTCCACGTCCTCAGGATCTTCTCCCTTTTTGGCCTGAAGAACTCTTGAACAGCTCTTCTATTTCCCTTTCGGGAAATCTACACCCACAATTCACCTCGTGAAATCCCCCTTATACTCGGGAGATCAGATTTCGCGCTTTTGCGAATCCAAAGGTCACACGTTCTGTCCTTGAATCCCCGAAACCCAACAATAGTCAACACTGACCTTCCTTCTCCCTTTTCGGGTCTTTCCCTATCGCGATTTCGGTGATCATGATTTCAAGTGACTCGCCTCTTCGACCCCCGAATCCTGATATGCCGAAATGTTGATAACCTCGTGCAATTGACTTTTCAACGACCCCTAGTCCATCGGGACTTCAGACTTCGTGGTATTGCAAATCTTGATGTGGAGATTTCGGGACTTCACCCCACGAAATTCTGATACGGTCAACTGTCTTTGACTTACGTCGAAAATGTGCCACCTATCCACTCACTGACTCCTCCGTGGCCCACGCAAATCCTTTTAACCTTCGGGACTTTGCGTTTCGTGATTTCACGATTCCCGTTGCAATGTTCACGGGTCTTCCACCTACGAAACCCTGAAATAGAGATTCACCTGTGAATCCAACGACCCTTGTGGCTCGGATCTACGGTCCTAACCCTCCTGAGATTAGAACCTCTAGAAATACCTGCGGTATCCCTCTTACTCTTCCATAAGATCTAACGACTCACGGAATTTCATGAATCCTCCTCGGAGAATTCTGACCATCCGTTCTTCCTCTGTAGATCTGCGCATGAACTAAGTGTTCCTCCATGAAATTGTCCACCTGCGCGCAATCTTACAACGCCTCCTGAATACTTCCGGTTGCAACTTCCCTGTGCTGTCCTTCAACAACTTTGAAGGCCTTATCCTTCCTGAGCTTTTCCACAGCTTTCAAGTGTCCAAAAAAGAAAACCTTTGCACACACTCCTTGCGGAAACCTTCAAACACTTCCAAGTGTTGAATTCATTCGACTCTGCGCACACCTGTAGCAGCAGTCTCCTAATGCTTCACTCAGATTCACAATTCTGAGATTTTCCTTAGCTTGCGCACTCCTTGCATGGCTCCTGTATCCCAGATGCACTTCTGGGTGAGTGAGATCAAAAGCTTTCTCTTCTGAGCCCTATGTCAACGCATTCCTTGGGGACAATTTCAACTGGACTCCTTGCAGGAACTCTTGCTCAGACAGAGAAACAATTGAAACTCATTCCTACTTTAGACTTCAAACTCAAACATGAAATCATATACACATCATATAAAGAAAATGCATAACAGGAAGTAAACATCTATGAGCATATCAATCAACATACATACACAGAGAATAACACAATGCCATAAATTTGAATCAATTTCCTTCTATTAATTCAAGATCTGTACATGGGTGTTCTTACACAGTTCTCTTCATGTTCTCTATGCTCCTTTGCTAATGTTCATGCTCTGCTCTCAGGCTAATGTTACAATGTACAATGAGGGTGTCTATATCCCATTTCCCTCTTGCGCTCTCAAGCTGTCTAATCTACTCATTCAATTCTACCTAATTACATTTAATTTCATAAATGCCTCCATCTACTTAAGGACGAGAGTGAATCGCTCAAGGTCCGTTACATTATACAAGTGCGCCTTCAATTAATTAACACATTTAAGGTTTGGCGCATTAACTTTAAGACAATTTTCAAAATTTGCACTGGGTGGTTGTCCAGCTGTCCAGTGTCTCCACGTTGGCTCTCTTGATGTTGGCGATGCTCCTGCATCATACTCCCTCGCTTGAAATTTTTCATGGGCTCCTGTCCATGAGCTCGTGCACAGTCTATCCATGCTTCTGGATCTCTGCTTCGTTCTCCCAGTTGGCATCTTCAACTGGATGATCCTTCCACTTGACCAAATACTCAAAGTATTCTTTTCTTCTGGTCGTCTTACCATTTTGTTTATCCATTATGCACTCCATCTGTGGATTTTTTGCAACTGGCATCTCCTTTCAGCACTGCACCTCTGGTTGTTCATTTTCTTTTCCGACATCTCCAAGTTTATATGGGTATAAATCTGAGACAGTGAATATCGGAGAAATTCTGATCCCATCCGGTAATTCAATCTCATAAGCATTTGCCCCAAATTTTCTCAAGACCTTGCAGGGTCTGATTTTCTTCATCTTCAGTTTATTGTATGTTCCTCTCGAGAACCTTTCTTTTCTTAAATGTGCCAGAATCAAATCACCAACTTCAAACTGAAGTTGTCTTCTGTGCTGATCTTCTCTATGCTTATATTCCTGATTTGAATTCTGCAATCGGTCCTTCACCTGGTTGTGAAGTTCCTTCGTCACCTCTACGAACTCTTCTGCACTAGTGCTCCTAGTCGCAGTCTGTTCTGAATCCCTCAACTTAGAAACTCCTCTTGGTTGCATGCCATATACAATATGAAATGGACTCTACCCTGTTCTTCTGTTTACTAAGTCATTATACGCAAACTCTACCTGTGGTAATATATTGTCCCACTGGCTATGGTGCTCTGTCACCAAGCTTCTCAGCAAGTCTCCCAGACTTCTATTTACCACTTCTGTTTGTCCATCCATCTGAGGATGATAAGCTGAACTAAACAACAGGTTAGTCCCCAGCTTCTTCCACAATGTCCTCTAGAAGTGTCCTACAAACTTCGTATCCCTATCCGAAACTATGCTTCTGGGTAATCCGTAAAGTCGAATGACTTCTTTGAAAAACAGGTTCGCAATGTGAGTTGCGTCACTGGTTTTCTGACATGGAATGAAATGTGCCATCTTGGAAAACCTATTCACCACCACAAATATTGAGTCAAAACCTCTTTGTGTTCTTGGCAACCCCAATACAAAATCCATGCTAATCGCATCCCATGGTCTCTCAGGTATGGGAAATGGTTGATAAAAACCTGCATTTTGTCTCCTTCCCTTCGAATGCTGGCAAATTCTGCATCTGTCCACGAATCTCTTGACCTCTGATCGCATTCTTGGCCAAAAGTATGACTCGCTCAGCTTTGCAAATGTCTTTTCATGACCGAAGTGTCCTGCCAATCCTCCACTGTGTTTCTCCTTCAGCAGGTTCTCCCTCATGGAGCAATTCGGAATACACAGTTGATTGCCCTTGAACATCAATCCTTCCTGGATCATGTATTCAACCCATTGGCTTCTATCTCTGAGAACTGGATTCTTATTTGCTTCGTACGCCTCTTTAAAATCCTGGTCATCTGTGTACATGTCCCTGAGATCATCAAAACCCAATGTTTTGACTTTGAACTCCTGCAACAACAAACACTTCCTGCTCAAAGCATCAACAACTTTGTTAGCAGTACCAGAAATATGTTTAATCACAAAAGTGAAATTCTGCATATACTCAACCCATTTGACATGTCTCTGATTCAACTTCTTCTGTTGGGTCACAAACTGCAGTGCATGGTTATCACTATACAAGACAAATTCTTTCGGGATCAAATAGTGCCTCCATTTCTTCAATGCCTGAATGATGGCATACAACTCCTTGTCATATGTGGAGTACTTCACTTTCGCTTCATTCAGCTTCTCGCTGAAGTATGCAATCAGCCTGTCTTCTTGACTCAAGATTGCCCCTATTGCAAACCCGCTTGCATCACATTTCACCTGAAATGTCTTCTGGAAATCAGGCAACACCAAAACTGGTTGTTCCGTAATCTTCCTCTTCAGCAGATTAAATCTCTTCTCGGCTTCTTTTGTCCAGTGAAAATACTTATGCCTTTTCTTCACTGTATCCATCATCGCTGCGCTAATTCCATTGAAATTCCTGATGAACTTTCGGTAGAAACTAGCTAATCCATGAAAGCTTCTCACCTCAAAAATATTCTTCGGTGATGGCCAATTCTTGATCACTTCCACCTTATCTGGATCCATCCTCAATTTATCTGCAGAGATAAAAAATCCCAGATAAATGAGCTCTGTCTTCATGAATGAATATTTCTTCATGTTTATCAATAGCTTCTCCTGCTGTAACTTCTTCATCACTATGGCCAAATGCTTCAAGTGTTCTGCCACTGATTTACTGAAAATCAGTATGTCATCCAAATACACAATGACAAATTTTTCGATGAAATCCTTCAGGACTTTGTTCATCAGCCTCATGAAGGTACTCGGTGCATTTGTTAAGCCAAATGGCATAACAAGCCATTCATACAACCCTTCATTTTTTTTGAATGTTGTTTTCCATTCATCACCTTCCCTCATGCGAATTTGATGATATCTGCTTTTCAAATCAATCTTTGAAAAATACTTTGCTCCACTCAAGGAATCCATCAGATCATCCATCCTCGACAATGGAAATCTGTACCTGATGGTTATCTTATTTATCGCTCTCAAGTCAGTACACATCCTCTAGCCTCCATCTTTCTTTGGACTGAGTACTGTTGGAACAACACATGGACTCCAGCTTTCCCTGACCAAACCTTTGTCCATCAAATCTTGGACTTGTCTTTTGACCTCCTCATTCTCTTGCGGCATCAATTTGTACGCGGATTTGTTTTGTAAACTGGCCCCTGGTATGAGATCAATATGATGACTCACACTTCTGATCGACGACAACGAACGAGGTAATTCATCCACTATTATATCAACAAACTCTTCTAGTAGTTCCTGAATCTCTTCTGGTAAATCATCAACTCTCGTGCTGGTCAAAACAATCCTCTATTTCCTGACCACAAAGAATTGCGGTTCCTCCTTCTTCTTTACCTCAGTAAGAAGTTCCTTCCCACTCATGATAATTACAGTGTTTCTCACTTCAGGATTCACTTCCTTATCCTTGATTGGAAGCAACATGTGAGTTACCCATTCTTCTCTAGGGTGTATGTGTTCATTCTCCCATCATGAATCACATTTCTGTCATACTGCCATGGTCTACCCAACAATAAATGACAAACATCCATGGGAATAACATCACACAATATCTTATCATTATATCCTCCTATCTTGAACTCAACTAAACATTGTTTAGTGACAGTTACCTAGTGTCCTTTCTGTAACCACAAAATTTTGTATGGGCTTGGATGATCAATCGTCTCCAGCTCCATATTTTCTACCATCTTGGTCGAAACAAGATTATTAGTGCTTCCACTGTCTATAATGACCTTGCATACCCTGTCCTTGGTTTTGCAAGCAGTACAGAAAAGTCTGGTCCTTTGGACTGAACTCTCCACCTCCTTCTCTGGTATCAAAAGAGATTTTCGCATCATCAACGATCTTTCGCCTTCAACATCTTCTACCTCAACATCCCGCCTCTGTGCTTCGGCGATGTGAGTTTCTCCTCCTTCCTTCTTTTTATCAGGACACTCGTAAGACTTGTGCCCATTCTTTCCACATGTGAATCATTTTATCACTCCACCTCTTCCTCCTCCTCTACCTCTAGTATGAGGAAAAGTACTATTATCAGCATAATCTCCTTTCTGCTCAGTATGTTGTCCTCTCTGTTCAGCATATTACCCACACTGTGAACTTCCACCTCTCACAGTTCGAGTTTGAGGTTTCTTCCAGTCTTCTTTGGGCTTCTGGTTTCTATCCTGGGAAACTAATTTGCCTCTTGGCTGACTTCTGCATCGAACCCTTTGACTCTGCTTCCGGCTCAGCTTCTCTTCTGCTTTCAGAGCCAATTGATAAGCATCTTCCACCGTTCGGATGGTTAACATGCTCATATCATCCTAGATGTCGTATCTCAGGCCATTCATGTATCTGGAAACATTTTCATCATCGCTCTCCCGATGACCTGCCCTGATGTTCAATTTGTAGAATTATTCAGTATATATTCTTTTACTGACATCAACTTCTGTCTCAGGTTCTGCATCCTCCTGAACAGAGTGATCTGGTAATCTCTGTGGATGAATTTCTCTTTCATCTTTGCGATCATCCTGTCCCATATTTTGATCTTCTGCTTGCTCTTGCAGCATCTGTCAGCTTGTAGTTCATCCCACCACAATGCTGCATGCCCCTTCAATCTTGTGACAACATGCTTGACTTTCTTATCTTCTTCGACATCTTCGTAGTCAAAGTATGTGTCTAGATCTCTAATCCAGTCCAGAAGCTCCTCTGCATCCAAGTTTCCCTCGTAAACTAGAATGTCCATTTTTTCTCTTTCACCCATCCTTGCAATAGCTCTGATCAAATGCTCATTTGCTGCATCTTTAGCTGCAACTTCTTCTTCATGTTCAGCTTCAATTTCACTTTCGGAATCACTGAGATCCCCAACACTGACTGTATGCCTTTGTGTTGTTTCCATGTCTTCAAGTCTAGCTCGGAGATCATGCATCTCTTTCTCCATGACTGGATCAGTCATCTGCCTACCTCTTCTCCTCAGCATTTCCCTCTCCTCTGGATTGGGTGATTGCCTATCCCTTCTCCTTGGCAGCATGATGAATCCTCCTCTTCTCTGCTACAGAAAGAAAAGAACCTTTCTGTGCTCTGATACCAAACCTGATGCAACCCCTCCTCAACCTGCGGGTCGAAAGGTCCACGTCCTCAGGATATTCTCTCTCTTCAGCCCAAAGAACTCTTGAACAACTCTTTTATTTCCCTTTCAGGAAATCTACACCCAAAATTCACCTCGTGAAATCCCCCATATACTCGGGAGATCGGATTTCACGCTTTCGCGAATCTGAAGGTCACGCGCATTGTCCTTGAATCCCTGAAACCTGACAATAGTCAACACTGACCTTCCTTCTCCCTTTTCAGGTCTTTCCCTATCGCGATTTTGGTGGTCGTGATGTCAAGTGACTTGCCTCTTCGACCCCCAAATCCCGATATGCCGAAACGCCGATGCACTCATGCGATTGACTTTTCAACGGCCCCTACTCCATTGGGACTTCAGACTTCACGATATCATGAATCCTAATGTAGAGATTTCGGGACTTCACCCATGAAATTTCGATACAGTCAACAGTCTTTGACTTGCACCAAAAATGTGCCACTTGTCCACTCACTGACTCATCCGTGGCCCACGCAAATCCTTTTAACCTTCGGGACTTCGTGTTTCGCGATTTTGCGATTCCCGTTGCAACGTTCATGGGTCTTCCACCTACGGAACCCCGAAATAGAGATTCACCTGTGAATCCAATGGCCCTTGTGGATTGGATCTACGGTCCTAACCCTCTTGAGCTTAGAACCTCTGGAAATACTTGCAGTATCCCTCCTGCTCTTCTGCAAGATCTAACGGCTCACGGAATTTCGTGAATCCTCCTCGGGGAATTATGACAGTTCGTTCTTCCTTTGCGGATCTTCCCATGAACTAAGTGTTCCTCCACGAACTTGTCTGCCTGCACACAATCTTACGACACCTCCTGAATACTTCCGATCGCAACTTCCCTGCACTGCCCTTCAACAACTTCAAATGCCTTATCCTTTCTGAGATTTTCCACAGCTTTCAAGTGTCTGGAAAAGAAAACCTTTGCACGCACTCCTTGCGGAAACCTTCAAACACTTCCAAGTGTTGAAGTCCTTTGACTCTGCGCACACCTAAAACAACAGTCTCTCAATGCTTCACTCAGATTCACAACTCTGAGATTTTCCTTAGCCTGCGCACTCCTTGCACAACTCCTGTATCCCAGATGCACTTCTGGGTGAATGAGAACAAAAGATTTCTCTTCTGAGCCCTATGTCAACGCACTCCTTGCGGACAACTTCAGCTGCACTCCTTGTAGGAACTCTTGCTCAGATAGAGAAACAATTGAAACTCATTCCTACTTCCTTTCAGACTTCAAACTCAAACATGAAATCATATACACATCATATAAAGAAAATGTATAATAGGAAGTAAACATCTATGAGCATATCAATCAACATACATACACAAAGAATAACACAACGCCATGAATTTGAATCAATTTTCTTCTATTAATTCAAGATCTGTACATGGGTGTTCTTACATAGTTCTCTGCATGTTCTCTATGCTCCTCTGCTAATGTTCATGCTCTTCTCTCAGACTAATGTTACAATGTACAATGAGGGTGTCTATATCCCGTTTCCCTCTTGCGCTCTCAAGCTGTCTAATCTACTCATTCAATTCTACCTAATTACATTTAATTTCATAAATGCCTCCATCTACTTAAGGAAGAGAGCGAATCGCTCAAGGTTCATTACGTTATACAAGTGCGCCTTCATTTAATTAACACATTTAAGGTTTGGCGCATTAACTTCAAGACAATTTTCAAAATTTGCGTTGGATGGTTGTCCAGCTGTCCGGTGTCTCCGCGCTGGATTGCTTGATGTTGGCGATGCTCCTGCATCATCCTTCAAGTGAGTGAGAGAAGATGATCTGGGAAGCCCACTACAATCGGGTGGTAGGACATTTTGGTGTCGAAAAGATAGTGGCGATGCTACAAAAACATTTCTACTGGCTGAAACTTCGACAGAAGGTCAACAAGTATATCATATATTGCACTGCCTATGCTATTGCAAAACCAACCACTAAGAAACAGGGCTTGTACACCCCTCTTCCAACTCCTGACAGGCCATGGGAATCCATCTCAATGGAATACATGTGGGGCCTCCCATCCACCAAGCGGGGAAATGACTGTGTTTTTGTGGTTGTTGATCACTTTTCTAAGATGGCGATTCTGGTTGCCTGCAAGAAGAGCATCACAGTAGAAGCCATTGCCAAGCTCTTCTTTGAACGAGTCTGGGTACATTTTGGAGTCCCAAAAAATTTTGTATCAGATCAAGACATTCAATTTCTCATCACATTCTGGTTGAGCCTCTGGTCACTGCTGGACACCAATCTCACCAAATCCATAACCTTCCACCTCTAGACAGATGGCCAAACCGAGGTCATAAATCGAATGATCGTGCATATCCTGCACATGTATAATTACAAGCACCCTTGCACATGGGATGAGAGTCTTCCCTATGTCCAACATAGCTCTAACTGAGCCTTTCATATCTCAACCGGCCACAACCCCTTTCAGGTGGGGTTGGGATTCCAGCCATTGGGGCCGATAGATGTTGCACTTCCCCTTGCAGTCACCTCGACCGACTCCTCTCCTGCTCCAAATGAGGCTGACAAAGCCACCCAGTTTATTAAGAGGATCCAACACATCTACCAATAGGTTCAGGATATCCTACAAAACTCCAATGACAAGTATAAGCAACACCATGATCAACATCGGGTTCCACATAAGTTTCAGGTGGGCGACAAAGTTTGGTTGCACTTACAGAAAGAATGCCTTATAGGACCCCATCGGAAGCTTCGCCCACTCCATTATGGGTTGTACATCATCACCAAGGATATGGGGAATAATGATTTTGAGCTCAACATTCCTCCTTTCCTTGGCCTGCACCCAGTGTTCAACGTGGACCTCCTTCGACCTTATTTCCCACCATTATTGGACACCTCAGACGTAGAAAAATAGCTGACACCAACATAGATCAACCCCAAATGCATACAAAAGGCATCCAATGATCATATTGTGGACACACATATCAAGGGCACTCGAAAACAAAGGATCCATCGTTATCGAGTCATCAAAGCAAGGCAACTCCTGCATCAAGGCAAGTGGCTCACCCAGGGCCAAATTCAATAGAAATTTCCTCATCTGATGGGGGAACTCAACACAATGGAGACCATTGCTTCCTAAGGAGGGAGGATTGATCTAGGTGGATATTAGTGGCCACCCACCTTTTCTTGTTGGCTCAACTTTCTAGCAATTTTGATAATTGACTATTCTTAGCAGTTTTCAGGTCCTGAACTTCCAGAGCTATTTTGAGGCCCTAAATGATGTTTTTTGGGGTATGTTGTTGTCTCAAAATTTCATCGCAAAGTTTCAACATGAAATTCTATGCAAATGTTGTAGTCCTCAGATAGATCTTTCCAATGGGCTATCATATGCCTAAAACAAAGATCGTATGCAAACGTTACGACCCCGGGAAGTTGATGTACTGACTTACCCAAATGGGGCCCACATGACTTTTGGCACTTTGTTATCACTGAAATTTCGTCTGCACATGGCGACAAGAACTCCACATCATCTGCACATGGCAACAAGAACTCCACATCATCAAAACATCAATGAAGTCATTCATGGCACTGAATTAAGTTCATAGCATTCCAGAAGGGTCAAAAATTATACAAAGTAACCAAAAATTGAAGGGCGCGTTACAACAGTAGGGTGCGTGCGCGTATGCGCGGGACAAAAATGTGTTATGCGTGCATGCGCGCCCAACACGCGACTGTCCACACAAAAATCCGTGCATCTGCTAATACGACGCATTAATTGCTTAAGTCGGCCTCCCGACCGCCTGTGGACCGGTCCCCAAGACGATTTGACCCTCAGATCAGGGTCGGCTCTGCAAATTCGGTGAATTTATGGCTTAAGTAAACCCTAAATAGGTTCTTGTTTACACCAGAAGCTGGTTACGTGACCGCTTGGAAATCACTATAAATAACCGTGAAGACTCATTGTTTCAGCAGAGAATCCAAAGCAGAGTTATGATGTCCAGATGTATCAGGGCCTAGCCTTTGATAACCAGTCCATCAACTGTGTAATCCCGAGTTCTCTCATCACCCATTTCTGTGCTGTTCATTTTGTAAGGAAGGCATTCAGTTGAGGATCCCCGAAGGACCTTCCGCTGGAGGGAAGAGGAACCATTATCCCTTTCTTCAGTGTGTGCTATGGTTTTCGCTAATAGATCAAGCCTTGAAACCATTGATAACTCCCTTGTCTCACTTTTGAAGTTTTTGTTTATTGTTGTAGTGTTATTTGCTTTCCAGCTGTTAGATAGATTTTATTCTGTTTGGTTTTCTGTGTTCTGTTAACTCTTTTTGCTCCACAACATTCTGTTCTGCCTTGCCGAGCCCAACAGGGCATGCTAGTGCTCCCATTCTTGCTCACCCGGTGACGATTCGAGCACGAACAGACTAGCGACTCCGCTGGGGAGTTGAAGGTATTAAATCCTCTTTCAATTGGGTTCAATTCACTTTCCTTTTGTCGTTTTTAACTTGCATGGATTCAAACCAGCTTTCGCCGACCTGTTACTCGGTCAATTCACAGCAGAATCGAGAGAACCGGTGTTTTTTCTCAAACGCACGGGTTTTCTACCCCACAGACGCGCGCATGTGCTCTGACTTTTTGACACAGTCCGCGCGCACACGCGCACCTGTCCATGCTAACAGCCGAGCATTTGACTAATTTTTTTTTTTTTGTTGTAAAGTCTCTGGATGTGGTTTTCCTTTTCAGCAATGATGTATGTGTGCTTTAAACACTGCACAACTTAGGCCCCTCAACTTATAAAGGGGATAGTCAAACATAGGCACTTAGGAGGATTCAAATCATTTTTCCCTTATTTGCTTTCAGCCACGTGGATGGCTTGTTTTTGATTCATAATCTAAGTTGAACATCAAATTGTAATCACATCTAAACTCACAATCGGGACTAGAAGTCGCAAGTAAACAATCTTAAGTATGCTCTTCTCTCGCGCCCTCAGGCGACCTTGAGAATCAGAAATAGATTGCGAAAACGATCTCATCTCCCTTAAAAATTTCAAAAATTTTAGGAGAGGACAACGGCTCTTTTTTGAGACCCCTCTTAGTTTCATTTTTCAAACGCATTCTTGTAACGGGCCCATACATGCCCACATGTCAACAAAGCTAGAAT
>JZKD02S0556342.1:1773193-1799052 GCA_000966675.3 Picea glauca | reverse complement strand
GAAACATTGATGGATTTCGGCTATACGTATGCTCCTAACCTCATCCATCAGGGGGCATCTGTTATCACTGAAATTTCGTCTGCACATGGCGACAAGAACTCCACATCATCTGCACTTGGCGACAAGAACTCCACATCATCAAAACAACAATGAAGTCATTCATGGCACTGAATTAAGTTCACAGCATTCCAGAAGGGTAAAAAATTATACAAAGTAACCAAAAATTGAAGGGCACGTTACAGCAGTAGGGTGGGCGCGCGTATGCGCGGGACAAAAACATGTTACGCGCGCATGCGTGCCCGACGCGCGACTATCCACACAAAAATCCGCGCATCTGCTAATACGGTGCATTAATTACTTAAGTCAGCCTCCCGACCGCCTGTGGACCGGCCCCCAAGATGATTTGACCCTCAGATCAGGGTCGGCTCTGCAAATTCGGCGAATTTATGGCTTAAGCAAACCCTAAACAGGTCCGTGTTTACACCGGAAGCTGGTTACGTGACCGCCTGGAAATCACTATAAATAACCGTGAAGACTCATTGTTTCAGCAGAGAATCCAAAGCAGAGTTACGCTGTCCAGATGTATCAGGGCCTAGCCTTTGATAACTAGTCCATCAGCTGTGTAATCCCGAGTTCTCTCATCACCCATTTCTGTGCTGTTCATTTTGTAAGGAAGGCATTCAGTTGAGGATCCCCAAAGGAACTTCCACTGGAGGGAAGAGGAACCATTATCCCTTTCTTCAGCGTGTGATATGGTTTTCGCTAATAGATCAAGCCTTGAAACCATTGATAACTCCCTTGTCTCACATTTGAAGTTTTTGTTTATTGTTGTAGTGTTATTTGCTTTCCAGCTGTTAGATAGATTTTATTCTGTTTGGTTTTCTGTGTTCTGTTAACCCTTTTTCCTCCACAGCATCCTGTTCTGCCTTGCCGAGCCCAACAGGGCATGCTAGTGCTCCCATTCTTTCTCAACCAGCGACGATTCGAGCACGAACACACTTCATCTCCTAGGGTTAGGTTTTTGGATGTTTAGGGTTTTTGAAACTCCTGTTTATTGTAAAAATGCCTTGAGAGACTCATTGTAATCATCTTCTTGCAAATGAGCCCAGCTGTCACATCTCTTCTCAGAGATAATCCACCACCATTCTAGCAAGCTTGTTTTTGGCTGCATTTTACAGTTTCAGCTTATTTCCTTCTTGAATAAAAAACCAATTTTATTGTATCTCTGTTATTCTGTGTTAAGCATCTGGTAATAATCTGTAGTCATTTTTTTTTGCTCATAAACTCTAGATCAAGACTGCATCCTTCACCGATGTCTCACTCATGAATAAGTAGAAATCATTCTTAACGATTGCCACACTGGAGCATGTGGCGGTCATTTGTCTAGGTTGGAAACAACCCAAAAGATTCTATGAGCTAGTTACTTTTGGTCGAAATTAATCAAAGACTGTGTTGAAATGGTCAAGAAGTGCCACCCATGTCATATCTTCTCTCGGAAGATGAGGGCACCCCCCTCTCGCATGTTTTTCGTTATTACCGTTGGTCCCTTCACTAAATGGGGGATTGATTACACTACATTCAACCCCCCTTTAGGAAGAGGGCATCGTTATATCATCGTAGCAGTAGACTACTTCACCAAGTGGGTCGAAGCTATGCCAATGTTCAAAGATGATGGGGAGACAACAACTCTCTTTTTGTTCAACCAGATAATAGCAAGGTTCAACATCCTGAGAGAGATTGTCACAGACCATGGTAGTCACTTTCAAAATAAAATGATGACCGAGTTAACATCAAATCTTCGGTTGCAGAAAGACCATTCATCACCCTACTACCCCAAAGTGAATGGTCAGGTGGAAGCTGCAATTAAATCTCTTAAAACCATTCTACAACGAACGATCAATTCGACCAAGTCAAATTGGAATTTGATGTTATACTTGGCATTATGGGCTTACCAAACATCTCTTAATACTGCAACCAGTTTCTCACCTTTTCAACTCGTTTAAAGGATGGAAGTAGTCTTGCCCATAGAATGCCAGATCCCATCATTAAAGTTGGTAGTATAGTTATTGCGAGACATTTTACCACTTGAAGAGAGGTTACTATACTTCGAACAACCTAATGAACAACGTCATGATGTGGCCTTGTCTAATGAGGCTCAAAAACAAAATGTCAAGTGTTAGTATGATCTATCTGTTCATCTTCGGATTTTCTTTGAAGGTGACCTTGTCCTAGTCTATGACCAAGAAAAGGACCCCCTAGGGGTAGGCAAGTTCAAACCCATGTGCTTCGGACATTTCATCGTGAAAGAAGTACTATAGAAGGGCGCTTATTGTCTGGTGAACTTTGAGGGAAATGTTTTGGCAGAGCCTAGAAATGGGCTCTACCTCAATGAGTATCACTCATAGGTGGGTCGCCTTGGGTGATTTTTTGTAACATATGTATAGTCTTTGTGCTATTACTTTTTAGTTTTGTTTTTTGGTTTTGTGGGCATGTCGTTTTTGATGTTATATTTTTCACTGTGGCAGATGTCAAGTGAATTAGAAGTGTTTATTGGGTTCACAGATCGTGCTAGCTGGCACACTCGAAGGCTTGCCTCCACAACTTGGGTTATTTTCACACCTTAGGGCTAGTTGCTATCTTCAGGAGGTATTTGTTTAGGCGACACCACAAAAAATGTCACCAAATATAGTGCAGTTATTGAGTTGCTTCATGATGCTTTGTCACTTGGTATCTCTCACCTTTGGGTCTATTTAGATGCTCAACTAGTTGTGTCTCAGTTAAATGGAGTCTACCATGTTCATGATACTACTCTACACCGACGATTCCTTAGGGTATGTCTCTTAGAACGAAGCTTTGATTAGATCACATATTTTCATGTTCCTAGGAGATTAAATCAAGTTACATATACTTTATCTAATCACATATTAGATTGGCATCTTGCTCACATATAAGAAAAACACACACATACACATGTAAATACATTTGAAATTTTTATCCATAAAACACAAAAATATGTAAATACACACACACACACACACACACACACACACACACACACACACATATATATATCACAAAGTATCAGAGTACATAAGTGGGCGTGAGCACCTTAAAAAATATACATCCAGTAAAGAGTCACGGGGCTTATGCCCTAAAAAATATTCAAAGGGTGCCCTCGGCACATAAGAAGTATGGTATAAGCTAAGGGTGGGGCTTGTTGGCCCTTCCATAATGAACAACAACGTTAGCCAGACACCAAAAAATCTAGACCCAGGTCTGTGGTACCCCCACAACGTGAGTCTGCATGGACGGTGGGAGATCCTCGATCTCCACCATGGGGACTGTCTGAGTAAGAGCGGTGAGGTTTCACTATACCCATCTCAAAAATCTCTCAGCCTCCCTGGGTGGAGGCACCCCTGCTACTGTTGGTCCACCGACCACAACTGGTGCGACCTCTAGTCAAGGACATTGCCTGGTCCTTGCAAAGTCTGCTGGATGCACTAGCCCCACATCTGTTCACAACAAAGACATACATGTTAGATACTCTGGTATAAAAAAAAATGATATATTTTAAAATAAAATAAAAATCAAATAACTTTGAAAAAAAGGTTTACCTAGCTCTTCTTGTACCACTCTGGGAGGTACGCCCATGTCAGGGTCCCTAGAAAAGTCAATTACGACATAGGGATAGTCCTTTATCACCAGAATTTGCGGAGACCACCAATCGAAAAACTTATTGTCGAAGGAATCGATAGTCCTACCTCCCCACTATAGCGACAACAGTGCCACCCATATGTTTACTGCTAGAGAAGAGGCTACGTGCCCTCATAAAATCTCCCTCAGACTCAGACTAGGCACCCTCTCGAAGAAGAAAGCACAAAGGATAGTTCCAAACCCAAAGTTTCTGTGCCTCCGCATCCAACACTCTATCAACTGCCTTTTCATGCAGTCTATTAATGTAGTACTCTAGTAAAAAATTTGTGCATTTAAGCACTGAACCACACAATTTATGTGCGCACAGGAGGCCTGGTGCAAATCCGCGGATCCAGTAATCTACCCAATGAGTAGAACTATTGCTTTCAGCGATAGGTTGTTGATCTTATGAACTGGAACTTGAGTGCCCACCATGTCAGTACCTTCCTCGCAATGGAGGTTAATCAACTCCGCTATGTTGTGAGGCCCGGAAGGAAAAGTGCAAAGGTTGACTGGTTCCCCTCTCCTTGAGAGGCCAGTTAGAAAGTAGATATATTCAGTCATTGGAGTCAATGACTTTCCCTCAAGAATGAATGCCTCCACACCGAGTGCCAGTAATCGATCAAGGCATTCAACAGCCTAGGTTTTGCCTGCATAAATGCACTCTGGAAGAACTTGAATAAGCCACATTGAGCTAGTGCAGCTACATCATCGCGGTCATCTGAGACCACAACATCAGCATCCTCATGCTCTCTCTCCCTCCAGTGAACATACATCCTGCAATTGACAAGTCCAGGGGGGATTATCCCTTGCATATTTTAAATTTTTCTTATCTTAGAGGGTATACGTGGGCTGTAATGCACACAGTCGTGTGTGCACACGTGCATTATTTCCTCTGCACGCGTGCACACATGGGATATCTTAAGACAACTCGCATATACATAGGCCCGACCTTATTAAAGGTCAGCGCCCCCTAAAAAAAAAAGAAATGCATAAATGAAGAATTGACATGCAAGGGGGTTAGTATGTACTTACTCAGTCCAAGTGGAGGTTTGTTTTGTCCACTAAAGCTCCCAGAATCAATTCTTTTCACAAAGGGGTATTTTTGGATTTTAGTCAATTTCTCAATTAGCAAGAGTGATAATGAGCTGCCAGCTTCTATGTATAGACTATTTGGACACTTTTTGTCATTTTTTGGACCCTTTTGTCATTTTTTATAAATTGAAAATAATTTAGTATGGTTTAGGAGTTTTCTATGGATTATTACGATAAGTGTTACTTTGGGTATTGGGAAACTTTTTGGAGATTTGGGCCTTTTTAAAAATGTCCTTTGGTAAAAAGTCGTTTTTTGAACATGTTGCATTTAAGTTAAGATTCCACCTCCACTTTCTGCATCTTGTTGTCTTTATCACTACGCCATAGGATCGACCCTACCAAGTTTTGACACAGAACCCTCATTGCTGCTTTAAAAGTGTCGTAATTTAGTGGTAGAGCCTACCTTAACATGGATGCCCTAGGGATATCCTGGTTGCATTTTGGTGTCCATGCTATCACTAGTGACTATAGGCTCGGGAGTCCTTATTAGTTTAATTCTGATTATGAGTATGAGCCTCATTTGAATGATGCATTATCACTCTTGACCTCACCCTTGGGACTCCTAAAACATAACGGGTCTTCTTTTGAGCCCTTTTTATACCCTCTAAAAATGAAAAGATTTATGAGTGACCTTGTTGACCTTCACACTCGCTAAATTGAAATTTGAAGGCACATCTGTCCGGCAGTAGTTTACCCCTTTTTCAATCCGAATGGTCAACTATAAGAACAAATGTATACTCTAGGAGCTTCAGTTCCCTAGAAGAGTATTCTCAGGTATGATTTTAACCCTTTTTCGGGACCGAGGGACTAAATTTACAAAAAAGGAACCCTCACAGAGTCCATAGTTAAGATCTTTTCATAATCCCTAAAATTGAAAAGATTGCCAAGTGACCTTATTCCTTCACACTCATTAAAATGTTCCAGAAGAACATTCCTGATGGAGTCCATAGTTAAACTTTTTTCAAACTCTTTAAATATGAAAAAAATTCCAAGTGATCTTGTCTTTATCACACTCGTTAAAATGGTTTTGAATAGACGTCTTTTCGGTGCTAGTTTACCCCTTTTTCGAACCGACTAGACTACCTTCAAAAAAGGTCCCCCATCAGAGTCTCCTTTTACGCTTTTTCCAACTCTCTAAATATGAAAAACGACTGAGCTTACCTTCTCCTAGCTCGTTAAAATTACATTGAAGGATGTTACCATTGCGTGTCTTATTAATTCCATTTGCATACTTGCGTCTTTGGAATAATGCTAGCTCCATGTTTCTCTCAATTGAACCATCTGAAGCATGCCTTATACGCAAGCCTTGTAGCACTTTGCCTCTGTGTCTTGACACCATGGCCCCCGGAGGATTTTTCCCGAGTGTCCTTTTCTTGCATATGTCCCTTTGCTCTGAGTAACCATTTACTCTGTGCACTTGGAACTAGTATGTCTGCGACACTCGATCCTCCTTTGTAACGTAGCATTATTTTATTCTTTTTCAAGCTTTCCAAAATTATTGAAAAAGACAAAAAAATCAAATATACCCCAAAAAGAGGAAGGGAAAAGTATTTTCTTTTTATTGGCAACACAATGAGTCACCCTTGGACAAAGCACATCCTTCTATTTGTTTGTCAAGCCTTGGGATTTAAACATGACCTTAGGAAGCTTTTCTCACTACATAGAGCTGTTTCCTCCTTCGGTTGGTTATTCTTCCAAACATATGGAGAATTTGCGGTTCCTCCTGCATCGTGAACTTATGTCAAAATATCATGCTGCCAGAGTCTCATCTTTTATCGTGCTATTCTCCAAGGGAAGTTATTACCAAGCTTCAGTTGATTACCTATGCAGTTTGTCTCTTACCCTCATCCCCAACCATCCCGTAAGCCCAATCAAGTCCTTGTTCAAAATCAATGAAGCCCTCAGCCTGATCATCAAGATCTTCTAGTCCGTTCCAAACAAGCCGTCGAAGACATCTGGGTAGTGAAGTCGTACACTCATATTACACTCCTACTCAAGTTATGCAGATTTTGAAGTTGTTTCTCGAGCTCTGAAGGTGTCATCTCCAGCCATCATGCCTTATTAGCTTCTTGAATATGGATACTATACATGTATATCTTTTTGATTTCAAGATGTAGATCTGCTATGTATTGCTCACATATACACTTTATATAGTTATATGACATGGATTTGTAGTGTATTTGATTGGTAGCCATGATTTTATTTCATTCCAAGCATGGGTATGCCCGCCTCGGTGAGACAATTGTTATTTTGCAGATGGAACCTCTTGAATTCTGGTCCCTGGGCTCACTTTTTTGGTACGTTGGTGAAGATTGATAATGTATTTCGGCCATCAGATGCTCTTCTGACCTCGCACATTAGGGGCCATATGTTATAAACCTAAATTGCATGAGACATTCTTACCTTGCATCATGCCATCTCATTTTCCTTCTTTTCCAAGCCACCACTGAACAACTCTTCTTAAAAACATCCTTTTTAAAGGCACACACACCCTGCTCCACTATTGCACATGTGTATAAGCTGGCTACCCCACTACAGCTCGCGTATACCTAAAAAGAATGAAAAATGGAAAGTTGCAGATGGAACACACAGTTTTGGATAAGTTAACTAAACCGTTTGACCGCTCATAGCCGGTCACTCGACCAAATACCTAGCTCCTTCTAGCCTATAAAAGACGGGATAGGGGTCCCATTTGGAAGGAGGAAAATCATAGCAAAGAAACTATACCTGATTTAGCATTCACCTTGCCCCAACCTTTTGCAACTAGTGTGTGAAGAGAAGCATAAACGAAAGGAGATGGAGCACATTTGAAGAGGAGCCCAGGACTAGATTCGAGGAGCAGTGGCCGATCTCACTATTGTAAGGTATTCTTGTGAGATTAATAAAAGAAGTACTTTTCCCGTCCCGCCATATGAGGTTTTCAAATGTTTAAATTCGATTATATTTTGATAGAATCTCTAACCCATTAGTTTATAGATCATATGCATGTCGAGTTCTTTTTTTGTCTTTTGTGAATGCAGGTCAGATTTAGGAGGAGAATTGCAGTCAAAGAGCAACCAAACGTTAAAGGGATTAACATCAAACATGGAAACTAAGGTACAATAACTTGATCTCTTTAATCTTGTATTTACATATGAATAATATGGTTTATGATTGGGATGTTGGTAATAAATAGGAGACTTTAGGTCATTTCTGCGTGCATGATAAAACCCTTAATTCTAGTCTGTAGGAGATATTTACCACCCACAAAAGAATTGGTGACTGTACTCGGGAGATCTCTAGGGTTTCTAGGGATACTTGTTGGGTATTTTTAATTGGTTTTACTACCTTTTTCTGAGTTTCTACAAGAGTCTGAGCTAGTAGGGATTCTGGTCTTCCATACCAGTACTCCCTGCTTCCTACGCTTGACTGTTATTATTTTTTCGGGAAGCCACAGAGGCATACATGACCTGAAAAAGGTTTTCCCATGTATACACATGCTCTGACTTCACACAACCTGCATACATACGCTGTCTGTTGAAAGATCAGTCGTGTGTCTGAGTCCATAATTTTTTTTTTTTTTTTAAAGAGAGGATGTCATCCTCTTCCCTGTCAGAAGTGATCCTTCTCAGGGGTTTTCTAGCTCTAGTCTTTTTTTCTATTGTTGCAGTCTGTAGCCTAGGTATAACCTCAGATTAGCTTTGCTTTCTCAAGTTTCCTTGCATCTTTTTCTGTCAAAAGTAATTTTTTGTACCTTTAAGGGGTTCTGGTTTTCATTACCAATACTCCCTGCCTGAGATTAGCTGCTTGTATTTCTTCTTTTGAGGAGAAACAGAGGCACACAGGGCCTGTAGTGGGCCTGAACACCTGCATATGCATCCTGTCTTTGGGTAGCCCACGTGCATACGCTGGCTGTTGAAGTGACAGTCGTGTGTCTGTCTAGAAAATTTTGAGGAGGCAGTCATCCTCTTCCCTGTCAAGTTTTCACTTTCCAGTTTTTTTCTTGTTTCTTTATGGTCTCTGTTATAACATTTTTTAGCCTAGGTTGTGTCCCAGCATAGCTTGCTTTTGCATTTGAAATATTTCTTCCTTTTTTCTTTTACTAGGTTTTTTGATGAGATAGTGAGTCAGTCTGATCTACCTTTTTTGGTTGTGAGTAACTCCTCACGGTCTGTGGTTGGCCAAAAGTCCTTTTTGGCCTTATCTTTTTTTTTATTTTTTCACCTTTTTTTCTTCAGAAAAGAAGAAGACATACAATTTTAAATTTTTTTGGTTTTTGAAGCATAAAAAAAAAAAACTCTCTTTTACTGCTTAGTTTGGTTAAGTAGTTGGTTGTGTGTGTTAATCATTTGGAAAAAGATTGCTTTCATAAGTTCTTGGCTCATTGACTTAGTACAATAAGTAGCTCGTAGTCGAGTGAAATCTTGTTTTGAATTTTTCAGTTAAAAGATCTTAGAAAAAAAAAAGTTTGAAAAAGTTAAAGAGTTTGAACGTGCAATTTTGAAGTTGTGAAGAAGTAATTTGCTTTCAGTTTTCATTAAATGTTTTTATCCTTTTGACTCTAAGAACATCACTGGTTTCACCTTCATTACCTTTTGACTTAAAAACAACCACTAAAATTAACGATTAATTAAAATCAACTAGAGTTTATGTTTGTAGGGTCCATCAACTAGTCTAGGCTAGAGTGTTGATTTAGGATTGGAGAAGAAACACTTCAAGGCTAAAAAACAAACATAGGAGTCTGTGCTAGGGAGTGTCAAAAGTCCAGTATCGTAAAAGTTATCCAGGACCCCCCTCTAACATAGGGTCTAAACACGAGGTTGCACAAGGAAAGGTAGTGAAGATAACCCCTCCAAAGCCGGATGAAGCATAGTGGGGAACACATATATATGGCTTGTCTTGGGATTCCCTTGATTGCATTTGCCACAGAGCTTCATGGGACTCGAATCCGTTCGAGGTAATTAGACGTATTCCATAAAAAATTCTTTTGATACCCTTGATAGGTTTCAGTCTTGATACCCTGGTCATTGCAGTCCACCCGACTGTCGACTGTACCCGCCTGGTGACTGTTTGCGCGCTGACAACCTAGTTGCCTATCTTTCTAATGACTTACATAGGTGACTGCGGGGGTATACCGTGGTACCTAGGACAGACATTGAGCCACTCTTTGCAGAGTATACCCGAAAGGTGCTTCCATATTTGAGTTTCACTTGCACCAGTAAGTTGCTCTAGTGTTGGTTGTTGTAACTGTTCTTCCAACTAGCTAGTGACTGTTTGTTTTATCTCATAGGTACTTTTTTCTAGTGCGTTCTAGTTTTCAAATGATTATAGATTTCCCTAGTGTGTATTTGATCTTCTCACACAGTGGAGGATCAAAAGTTCCACTGGTTGTGAAGGCTTTTGGGCCTGCAACTGGTTGACCTCGAACCCCCCCACCACCACTAAGGCAAAAATTAGATCAACAAGGGTATTTTGAGACAACCAGGTTACAAGAAACTATGACTGGCCCATCTTCGACAAAAGAACATTTGATTATGGAGGAATCAATCATTTCTGACCTTGGAGCAAAAGCTCTCTGTCCATATAACCCTCCCATCACTGATCTATCGGTGCCCATCATCGTACAAGTTCTACCTTACGAGCATCAGATAGTGCCCCAAGCAACAATGGCAACAAACACTACCACTTCTTCAAGGGATACTCATATTCCCTTCACAACTGTGACTATAGGGGGTGTTCCACATCCTAACCAACCATCACCGATCTGAGCCACTATGGTCTCGACTGCTTCTACCTCGGGCAGCGGTCCGATTCCATCTATGCGGTGATCACTGCTCCATTCACCCAAAATGTGATAGGCCCTCCATTCTCATATGAGATGCCTGGCTTCGGTACGAGTTCTGTACTTTCCACCTCCACTCTAGAGACTTTAGGTTTGGGGCAGGGAGTTCCAATGCTCCTCTGCAAGGATCTATAGGGGGCACTTCAACGCCCTTTATAACTTTCCCTTACGGCGGGGGTCATATACCCCCTTCATCGCCCTCGCTCGACGGTGTTCCTCAACACTTCGTCGGGCCTAACGTAAACTTGTTTGGATCAGGTAGTTAAGCACTCCCTCCTTATAATATGTCAGTTGGTTCGACACCTTTCTCTTTGTTCGACGTGTTTTGTAACAACGCTTTCTTGTCAGCTTCCATTTCGACCGGGGGAAACCTTGGTTATGGATAACCACATCCTGTACAGGGTATTATTCCTGTACAGGGGGAACACCTAGGAATTCCTTCCTCACAAGGACCTTGGAATCCATGGTAGGGACCAATTCCCTTGCTAGGGATGCCGATCAAGGGAAACCCCTTCCATACACAGTGGAACCCCGGGCAAGGATCAACACCTATGCTCATCGGATCGGGAGGGGGAAACCCTTCCCAAAATCCTTGGAATGAGACACAAGCCCAACCTTTTACATCCTATTATAGGAATCAATCAACAATGTCTCAACAAGTGCAGAATGCATATGCTGGTCATATACATGGTTATTATCAGAGCCCTGGATAAAAACCTCACTTTTCCTAGCAACCTAGTGCCAGTCAAACTCGAGGCTCCTTTTTCCTTGGCTACAATCCACAACCCAAACTTCCATTTCTGGCAACCCTGCACTTGCTAGACTTGACCAGGTTATTAAATGACCCCATATGTCACCATCACACTTGGCCTCCTATGCTGAACAAGTTTCCTTTGGACATTCCAAAGTTCGAAGCCAAGCCTAACGAAGATCCTAGTGATCACGTGACTACCTTCCACTTATGGTGCTCATCCAACTCTTTGAGAGACGACTACGTTCAGTTGTGATTGTTTCAACTCACTCTCATAGGGAGTGCTGTGAAATGGTACATCAATCTCGACTGCTCATGATACTCTTCCTTTGGCGAATTAGCAATGGATTTCTTGAACCATTTCCAATTACCTGTGAGATACGATGTTGGCTCATAATTGCTAGCCAGCTTCGAGTAGACAAAAGTGGACCATATCTCGGATCACATTAGAGAATGGAGAAGATGGAATAGTTTGATCAAAGTACCAGTCCCACCAGCATTCCTGCTTGAGTGGTTCCTTAAGTCTTTAGTACCCCAGTTGTTTAAAGACGTCACAGCGTCCGGGGTATTTTCCAAGGAAGATGCGATAATGAGAGCTCAACAGCTAGAGATGATTTACTCTCAGTCTGGTTTATTGTATGAAATCTTGCCAGATGCACCATGATCAATTCTTGACAAGACCAAAAAAATGTTTGGACCACATGCCGATGGAATTATTGGTTCAACACAAATGACGCCCACTGATCCATTGTCAAATCAATTGCAAAAATTGTCGATACAACAGACAGTGGCTAGCCAGACCACTGGTTCGACTGCTCCCCCTACCCTAAAGTTGGATGTACACAGTATGAAAATGACAAAACCGAAGGCCACCCAGCAGCCTGACAGAAAGAACAAACAACGGAAAAAGGGTAAGGGGGATAAAAAAACCCGCCGATAATGTTGGTGGGGGCGGCACTGAAAAGAAGAAGTCAAAGTATCCTTGTAATATTTGCAAGGAAGATCACTCGAACCATCACTGCCCTTGGCTTGCGGAGGCCCAGAAGTTATTGGCACAACAACAGCTTGTCTTGTTAATGAACTCATTCCCACACGGGAAAAATCTAACTCAAGCCTCCTCGAGCACGGAAGGGGGTAGTCAAGGACCCCCTCCATATTCAAGAAATCCTTCATCTACAAATGTCTATATGATGAAAGGTGATGCCTTTATAACGACTAGAGCATATGATTACGGAAAGACAAGCACCTCTGAGAAGGGTAAAGAATATGAAACCCAATACTTCCTCTCCAGCTTGAGAAGACTTTGGGTGAAACAATGACCCACATCCCCAAAAGTGCGTTCAAGAAAGCTTCTCACAACCCAAACACAAGGACCGCCCATAACTACTCTGTGGTGGAAGATTTATCACTAACCCCTTGTACGATGTCTACTTTGGAAGTCATATAGATCTACCTTTCCTAGAGAAAGGCTCTATTAGCTGCCCTAGGATCTGCTGAGACTTGTAATCCGGGAAAGATCATGCTTGATACAACTGACTTAAAACCTCGTCTTCCTTACCACGCAGATTTTTAGATAGTAGTGGATTACACCAAAAAAATGTTTACCCGGAATATTTTCAGTATAGTGGTGGATGAGGGTGCCTTGACATGCGTGATGTCTTTGGAATGTTTGAAAGTGATTGGCCAACCCGTAACTTTCACGATCCATGGGCCCTTCCTTCCCCATATGCTACAATGGAATGGGTTAAGCACCATGGCATGGACATGCCTTTGTCCACGGTAGAAGTTGCATACTTGATCATTCAACAAGCTTTTGTCAACCTCGATCCGACTCCAGCACAAGAGTTAGATATGGTGCTCGAGCCTATTTGGGCTCAAGGTTCCCTTGCTAATACAGATTCTTTATACTTAGTCTTGCCTTTAGATGAGGTGATTATTGAGGCAATGACTAGTCTAGACAGACCCTGGGATGATCTTCATCATAGATCTTACTTCCTCCCAGAGTTAAGATGAATTGAAGCAGGTGAATTCACTCTGACTATGACTGGAGATAAATCTTGTCCTATCAATCCCTTGGCAAGGCACGCTATTCACCCTGAAAAAAATATGCTAGCAATAGCTGAAATGATACCTATTAACATCTCCAGAACCCCTGGTGTTGTGGAGAATATCTTCATCGGAGCAGACTGGTCCCCTGAGGAGATTCAAATCTACATGGATTTATTTAAAGAATTTCGCGACGTGTTTTCTTGGTCTTACAAGTAAATTCCAGGCATAGATCCAAGAATTTTCGAACATGAAATAACGACTTATCCTTACGTCAAGCCGGTCCGACAGAAACTTCGTCCGGTCAATCCTAGGAAATCAACAGCTATTAAGGATGAAGTCGAGAAACTACTCAAAGCTGGTTTCATCTACCCTATCCAATTGACTCAATGGGTGTTGAATCCTGTGCCAGTTAACAAAACCTAGGGTACGATTCACGTATGTACGAAATTCCATGATCTGAACAAAGCTTGTCCAAAAAATAACTTCCCCACACCGTTTATCGACTAGATAGTCGATGAATGTGCAGGTTGCGAGGATTTTTCGTTCATGGATGGCTTTTTAGGATAAAATCAGATACAAATCAAGCCCGAATACCAACACAAAACCACTTTCATTTGTCCGTGGGGTACCTTCACTTATCGGAAGATGCCTTTTGGTCTGAAAAATGCTAGAGCCACATTTCAGCGGGCCATGTCTTTTGCTTTCCACGACCTCAAACACATAGTTGAGGCTTTTTATTATGATTTAGCATCATGATCTCACAAGAGAGATGATCATTCGACACACCTCTGACTTATCATTGAAGAATGTTGTTACTACCAAATTTGCTTGAATCCAAACAAGTGAAATTTTTGCATTACATCAGGTCGTCTGCTAGGCTTCATAGTTTTGACAACAGGGATCATGGTCGATCCTCTAAAGGTTGAGGAAATAGTTCAGTTGCCTCCCCTGTGCACCATACCTCATCTTCAGAGTCTATAGGGAAAAGCTAACTTTTTACGATGTTTCATCGCAAACTATGCCGAGACCACAAAGGGTTTTATGCATTTATTTAAGAATGACATTCCTTTTCATTGGGACAAATCCACTCAATGCTCTTTCGCAGCGTTAAAACATGCCCTCATATCTACCCCTATGGTTTGGCCACCCAATTATAATAAATATTTCCTCTTAGACTTTGCCGCTGCGGAGTCGACCATCAATATGGTCTTAGTTCAGGAGGATGATTTACTCTCAGAATACCTAATTTATTACCTGAGCTGAGGCCTAGTTGGACCGGAACTCAATTATTACCACATCGAAAAACTTGCATTGGCAGCAGTCCATGCCGTCTAACGGTTCCGTCATTACATTTTGTTTCGCAAGACCACCATCATTGCCATTGTGAGTCCATTTCAGTACATATTGACACGATGATTCATAGGCGGAAAAATCAGTAGATGGATAGTTATCCTCCAGGAATTCGACTTGGATTTTGTTTCGACGAAATCCAAAAAGTTGATGGTCTTCACGAAACTCATATCGGAACTTCTGGTTGAATCAAGTGATGTTATACCCGACGAGTCACCTATCAAAGGAAAAATGTTTTTGATCGCGTCTTCTGACTCCTGGTATGAAGATGTGCTAGTCTATCTCCAGACTTTGAAGTACCCCACCTCTGCTTCTCGTGATGAGCGTCATCGTATACACCATTAGGCCAAGAATTATCTCATACTCGAAGACACTTTGTATCGTCGAGGTGTAGATTGCATCCTTCGCCGATGTCTCACTCATGAAGAAGTGGAAATCATGCTTAACGATTGCCACACTGGATCATGTGGCGGTCATTTTTCTGGGTTGGCAACAACCCAAAAGATTCTACGAGTTGGTTAATTTTTGCTGACATTAATAAAAGACTATGTTGAAATGGTCAACAAGTGCTACCCATGTCATATCTTCTCTCAGAAGATGAGGGCACACCTCACTCCCATGTTTCCTATTATTACCGTTGGTCCCTTCACTAAATGGGGGATTGATTACACTACATGCAACCCCCCTTCAACAAGGGGGCAACGCTATATCATCATAGTAGTAGACTACTTCACTAAGTGGGTCGAAGCTATGTCAACGTTCAAAGATGATGGGGAGACAACAACTCTCTTTTTGTTCAACTAGATAATAGCAAGGTTCGGTATCCCAAGAGAGATTGTCATTGACCATGGCAGTCACTTTCAGAATAAAATGATGACCAAGTTAACGTCAAATCTTGGGTTCTGGAAAGAACATTCATCACCCTACTACCCCCAAGCGAATGGTCAGGTGGAAGCTGTAAATAAATCTCTTAAAACCATTCTACAATGAACGATCAATTCGGCCAAGTCAAATTGGCATTTGATTTTATACTTGGCGTTATGTGCTTACCGAACGTCTGTTAAGACTGTAGCTGGTTTCTCACCTTTTCAACTCGTTTATGGGCTGGAAGCAATATTGCCCATAGAATGTCAGATCCCATTGTTAAATTTGGCAGTAAAGTTATTGCGAGACACTTCACCACTTGAAGAGTGGTTACTATACCTCGAACAACTCAATGAATAACGTCGTGATGCGACTTTGTGTAACAAGGCTCAAAAAAAAAAATTCAAGTGTCAGTATGATCGATCTGTTTGTCCTCAGATTTTCTCTGAAGGACACCTTGTCCTAGTCTATAACCAAGACAAGGACCCCCTGGGGGCAGGCAAGTTCAAACCCATGTGGTTTGGACCTTTCATCGTGAAAGAAGTACTACAGAAGGGTGCTTATCATCTGGTGGACTTTGAGGGAAATGTTTTCGCAGAGCCTAGAAATGGGCTCTACCTCAAAAAGTATCACTCATAGGTGGGTCGCCTCGGGTGACTTTTTGTAACATATGTATAGCTTTTGTACTATTACTTTTTAGTTTTGTCTTTTGGTTTTGTTGGCGTTTCATTTTTTATATTATCTTTTCCACTGTGGCAGATGTCAAGTGAATCAGAAGTATTTATTGGGTTCGCGGATGACGCTAGCTAACACACTCAGAGGCTTGCCTCTGCAGCTTGGTTTATTTTCACACCTCAGGGCCAGTTACTATCTTCAAGAGGTATTTGTTTAGGTGACACCACAAACAATGTCGCCGAATACAATGCAGTTATTAAGTTTCTTCGTGATGCTTTGTCACTTGGTATCTCTCACCTCCGGGTCTATTTAGACGCTCAGCTAGTTGTGTCTCAGTTAAATGGAGTCTACCGCATTCATGATCCTACTCTACACCGACGATTCCTTAGGGTACATCTCTTAGAATGAAGCTTTGATTATATCACATATTTTCATGTTCCTAGGAGATTAAATCAAGTTACAGATACTCTATCTAATCACATATTATATTGGCATCTTGCTCACATATAAGAAAAAAACACACATACACATGTAAATACATTTGAAATTGTCATCCACAAAACAAAAAAAGATGTAAATACGCATATATATATATAGCAAAGTATCAGAGTACATAAGTGGGCGCGAGCGCCTCAAAAAATATACATCCAATAAAGAGTCACGAGGCTTATGCCCTAAAAAATATACAAAGGGTGCCCTCGACACATAAGAAGTCCAGTCTAAGCTAAGAGCGGGGCCTATTGGCCCTGCCATAATGAACAACAACATTAGCCAGATGCCGAAAAAGCTGGACCCAGGTTCGTGGTACCCCCACAACATGAGTCTGCATAGACGGTGGGAGATCCTCGATCTCCGCCATGGGGACTATCCGAGTAAGCGTGGTGAGGTTCCACTCTACCCATCTCAAAACTCTCTCAGCCTCCCCAGGTGGAGGCCCCCCTACTGTAGTTGGTCTGCCGGCCACACCTGGTGCGGCCTCTGGTCGAGGACGTCGCCTGGTCCTTGCAAAGTCTGTTGGACGCACTGGCCCCACGTCTGCACACAACAGAGACATACACGTCAGATACTCTGGTATAAAAAAACATGATATATTTGAAAATAATATAAAAATCAAATAACTTTGAAAAAAAAGTTTACCTAGCTCTCCTCGTACCACTCTGGGAGGTACACCCATGTCAGGGTCCTTGGAAAACTCAATTCTGACATAGGTATAGTCCTCTATCACCGAAATCCACTAAGACCACCAATCGAAAAACTTATCATCAAAGGCCTCGATAGTCCTCCCTCCCCCTATCGCGGCAACAAAACCACCCATCTATTTACTACTGGAGAAGAGGCTACGTTCCCTCGTAAAATATCCCTTGGACTCAGACTAGGCACCCTCTTGAAGAAGAAAGCACAAAGGATAGTGCCAAACCCAAAGTTTTTGTGCCTCCGCATTCGACACTCTGTCAACTTCCTTTTCATGCAGTCTTGTAACGTAGTACTCCAGTCAAAATTTTTTGCATTTAAGCACTGAACCGTACAATTCATGTGCGCACAGGAGGCCTGGTGCAATTTCATGGATCATGTAATCTGCCCAATGAGTAGAACTATCGCTTTCAGCGATAGGTTGTTAATCTTATGAATCAACACCTAAGTGCCCACCATGTCAGTACCTTCCTCACAATGGAGGTTAATCATCTCCGCTATGTTGTGAGGCCTAGAAGGAAAATTGTGAAGGTTGACTGGTTCCCCTCTCCTTGAGAGGCCAATCAGAAAGTAGATATCTTCAGTCATTGGAGTCAACAACTATCCCTCAAGCATGAATGCCTCCACATTCAAGTGCCTGTAATCGATCAAGGCATTCAAAAGCCTAGGTTGTGCCTGCATAAATGCACTCTGGAATAACTTGAATAAGCCACATTGAGCTAGTGAAGCTACAACATCGGGGTCATCTGAGACCGCAACATCAAAGTCATGCTCTCTTTCCCTCCAGTGAACATACATCCTGCAAGTGACAAGTCTAGGGGGGATTAGCCCTTGCATATTTAAAATTTTTCTTATCTTAGAGGGTATATGCGGGCTGTAATTCACACAGTCATGTGTGCACACGTGCAGTATTTCCTCTGCACATGTGCACACGCGCGTTGTCATAAGACAACCCACATATATGTAGGGCCAAACTTTTTAAAGGTCAGCGTCCCCTCAAAAAACAAAAATAAATGCATAAATGAAGAATTGAGATGCAAGGGGGGTTAGTATGTACTTACTCAGTCCAAGCGGAGGTTTTTTTCGTCCATTGAAGCTCCTGGAATCCATTCTTTTCACAAAGGGGTATTTTTGGCTTTTAGTCAATTTCTCAATTAGCAATATTGATAATGAGCTGCCAACTTCTATTTATAGACTTTTTGGCCACTTTTTGTCATTTTTGGACCCTTTTGTCAGTTTTTCTAAATTGAAAATCATTTAGTATGGTTCAGGAGTTTTCTATGGATTATTATGATATGTGTTACTTTGGGTATTGGGAAACGTTTTGGATATTTGGGTCTTTTTTAAAAGGTCCTTTGGTAAAAAGTCATTTTTTCAACTTGTTGCATTTAAGTTAAGATTCCACCTCCACTTTCTGCATCTCATTGTCTTTATCACTACGCCATAGGATCTACCCCACCAAGTTGCGACACAGAACCCTCATTGGTGCTTTAAAAGTGTCGTAATTTAGTGGTAGAGCCTACCTTAACATGGATTCCCTAGGTAGATCCTGGCTGCATTTTTGTTTCCATGCCGTCACTAATGATTATAGGCTTGGGAGTCTTTATTAGTTTTATCCTGATTACGAGTTTGAGCCTCACTTGCATGATGAATTATCACTCTTGACCTCACCCTCGGGACTCCTAAAACATAACGGGTCTTCTTTTGAGCCCTTTTTAGACACTCTAAAAATGAAAAGATTATCGAGCGAGCTTGTTGACCTTCACACTTGCTAAACTGAAATTTGAAGGCACATCTGTCCGGCAGTAGTTTACCCCTTTTTCAGTCCGGATGGTCAACTATACAAACAAAGGTATACTCTAGGAGCTTCAGTTCCCTAGAAGAGTATTCTCAGGTATGATTTTAACCCTTCTTCGGGCATGAGGGACTAAATTTACGAAAAAGGAACCCCCATGGAGTCCATAGTTAATCTCTTTTCAGACTCCCTAAAATTGAAAAGATCACCGAGTGACCTTATTCCTTCACACTCGTTAAAATGGTCCAGAAGAACATTCATGACGGAGTCCATAGTTAATCTTTTTTCATACTCTGTAAATATGAAAAAATTACCGAGTGATCTTGTCTTTATCACACTCATTAAAATGGTTTTGAATAGACATCTTTTCGGTGCTGGTTTACCCCTTTTTTGAACCGACTAGACTACCTTTGAAAAAGGTACCCCATCAGAGTCTCGTTTTACACTTTTTTAGACTCTCTAAATATGAAAAACCACCGAGCTTACCTTCTCCGGGCTCATTAAAATTACATCGAAGGACGTTACCATTGCGTGTCTTATTATTCGTATTTGCATACCTGCGTCTTTGGCCTAATGCTGGCTCCATGTTGCTCTCAACTGAACCATCTGAAGCATTCCTTCTACGCAATCATTGTAGCACTTTTCCTCTGTGTCTTGACACCTTGGCCCCCGAAGGATTTTTTTCGAGTGTCCTTTTCCTGCATATGTCCCTTTTCTTTTTTCGAGTGTCCTTTTCCTGCATATGTCCCTTTGCTTTGAGAAACCCTTTGTTCCATGCACTTGGAACTAGTATGTCTGCGACACTTGATCCTCCTTTGTAACATAGCATTCTTTTATTCTTTTTCAAGCTTTCCAAAATTATTGAAAAAGACAAAAAAAATCAAATAGACCCCAAAATGAGGAAGGGAAAAGTATTTTATTTTTATTGGCAGCACAATGAGTCGCCCTTGGACAAATCACATCCTTCTGTTTGTTCATCAAAGCCTTGGGATTTAAACATGAACTTAGGAATCTGTTCTCACAACATAGAGCTGTGTCCTCCTCCATTTGGTTATACTTCCAAACATATGGAGAGTTTGCGGTGCCTCCTACATCGTGAACTTATGTCAAAATATCATGCTGCCAGAGTCTCATCTTTTATCGTGCTATTTTCCAAGGGAAGTTATTACCAAGCTTGAGTCAGATACCTCTGCAGTTCTTCTCTTACCCTCATTCCCGACCATCCCATAATCCCAATCAAGTCTTTGTTTGAAATCAATGAAGCCCTCAGCCTGATCATCAAGATCTTCTCATCTGTTCCAGAAAAGTCGTCGAAGACCTCTGGGTAGTGAAGTCATACACTCATATTACACTCCTACCCAAGTTGTGAAGATTTTGAATTTGTTGCTTGAGCTCTGAAGGCCTCATCTCCAGCCATCAGGCCTTATTAGCTTCTTGAAGATGGATACCATGCATGTATATCTTTTTGATTTCGATATGTAGATCCACTGTGTATTACTTGTGGCTACACTTTATATAGTTATATGACATGGATCTACAATGTATTTGATTGGAAGCCATGATTTTATTTCATTCCGAGAATGGGTATGCCCGCCTCAGTGAGACAATTTTTATTTTGTAGATGGCACCTCCGGAATTCTGGTCCTTGGGCTCACTTGTTTGGTACATTGGTGAAGATTGATAATGTATTTCGGCCATCAAATTCTCTTCTGACCTCACACTTTAGGGGGCATCCGTTAGAACCCTAAATTTCACCATACATGCTTACCTGGCATCATGCCATCTAATTTTCGTTCTTTGCCAAGCCACCACTAATAAACTCTTATTAAAAACATCCTTTTTAAAGGCACACGTGCCCTGCTCCACTACTGTATCCGTGTATACGCTGGCTAACCCACTATAACCCGCGTATACCTAAAAATCACGAAAAATGGAAAGTTGCAGATAGAACACACAATTTTGGGTAAGTTAACTAAACCGTTTGACCGCTCATATCCAGTCACTCAACCAAATACCTAACTCCTTCTAGCCTATAAAATAAGGGGTAGGGGTCCCATTTGGAAGGAGGAAAATCATAGCAAAGAAACTATACCTGATTTAACATTCCCTTTGCCCTTACCTTTTGCAACTAGTGTGTGAAGAGAAGCATAAACAAAAGCAGTTGGAGAACATTTGAAGAGGAGCCCAGGACCAGATTCAAGGAGCAGTGGTTGGTCTCACTATTGTAAGGTATTCTTGTGAGATTAATAAAAGAATTACTTTTCTCGTCCCGCCATATGAGGTTTTCAAATGTTTAAATTCAATTATATTTTGATAGAATCTCTAGCCCATTAGTTTATAGATCATATGCATGTGGAGTTCTTTGTTTGTCTTTTGTGAATGTAGGTCAACTTTGGGAGGAGAATTGCAGTCAAAGAGTGACCAAACATTAAAGGGATCGACATCAAACACGGAAATTAAGGTACAATAACTTGATCTCTTTAACCTTGTATTTACATATGAATAATGGGGCTTATGATTGGGATGTTGGTAAGAAGTAGGTGACTTTAGGTTATTTATGCATGCATGATAAAACCCTTAATGCTATTCCATAGGAGGGATTTCCCACCCACAACAGAATTGGTGATCATACTGGGGAGATCTCTAGGGTTTCTGGGGATACTTGTTGGGTATTTTTAATTGGTTTTACTACCTTTTTCTGAGTTTCTGCAAGAGTCTGAGCTAGTAGGGATTCTAGTCTTCCATACTAGTACTCCTTGCTTCTTGCGCTTGACTATTTATTCTTTTTCTGGGAAGACACAGAGGCATATGTGACCTGTAGAGGGTCTGCTCGCGTATACACTCGCCCTGACTTCACACAGCCCACATACATACGCTATCTGCTGAAACATCAGTTGCGTGTCTGAGTCCATAATTTTTTTTTTTTTTTTTAAAGAGAGGCAGTCATCCTTTTCCCTATCATAAGTGATCCTTCTTAGGGGTTTTCTGGCTCTAGTCTTATTTTCTGTTGTTGCAGTCTGTAGCCTAGGTATAACCTTAGATTAGCTTTTTTTTCTCAAGTTTCCTTGCATCTTTTTTTGTCAAAAGTAATTTTTTGTACCTTTAAGGGGTTCTTGTTTTCAATACCAATACTCCCTGCCTGAGCTTAGCTGTTTGTCTTTCTTCTTTTTAGGAGAAACATAAGAACACGTGGCTTGTAGTGGGCCTAAATGCATGCATACGCGTCCTATCTTTGGGCATCCCTCATGCATATGGTGGATGTTGAAGTGACAGTCGAGTGTCTGTTTAGAAAATTTTGAAGAAGCAATCATTCTCTTCCCTATCAAGTTTTCACTTCCCAGTTTTTTTCATTTTTCTTTATGGTCTCTGTCATAGCAGTTTTTAGCCTAGGTTGTGTCCCAACATAGCTTGCTTTTGCATTTGAAAGATTTCTTCCTTTTTTCTTTTGCTAGGTTTTTTGATGAGATAGTGAGTCAGTTTGATCTGCCTTTTTTGGTTGTGAGTAACTCCCCACGGTCTGTGGTTGGCCAAAAGTCATTTTTGGCCTTATCTTTTTTTTTTTTTTCACCTTTTTTTCTTTAGAAAGGAAGAAGACATACAGTTTTAAATTTTTTTGGTTTTTGAAGCATAAAAAAAAAAAAAAAATCTCTCTTTTACTGCTTGGTTTGGTTAAGTAGTTGGTTGTGTGCGTTAATCATTTGGAAAAAGATTGCTTTCATAAGTTATTGGCTGATTGACTTAGGACAATAAGTAGCTCATAGTTGAGTGAAATCTTGTTTTTATTTTTTCAGTTAAAATATCTTAGACTTTTTTTTTTTTGAAAAGTTAGTTAAAGAGTTTGAACGTGCAATTTTGAAGTTGTGTAGAAGTAATTTGCTTTCAGTTTTCATTAAATGTTTTTGTATTTTCTTCTCTAAAAACATCACTAGTTTCACCTTTGTTACCTTTTGAATTAAAAAATAGCCACTAAAATTAACGATTAATTAAAATCAGCTAGACTTTATGTTTATAGGGTCCATCAACTAGTCTAGGCTAGAGCCTTGATTTAGGATTGGAGACGAAAATTTTCAAGGCTAAAAAACAAACATAGGAGTCTGTGCTAGGGAGTGTCAAAAGTACAGTATCATAAAAGTTATCCGGGACCCCCCTCTAACACAAGGGCTAAACATGAGGTCATGTAAGGAAAGGTAGCGGAGATAACCCGTCCAAAGTCGAACCAAGCATAGTGGGGAACACATATAGAGGGCTTGTCTTGGGATTCTGTTGATTGCATTTTCCATGGAGCTTCATGGGTCTAGAATCCATTCGAGGTCCTTAGTATTCTTCCAGAACACTTTATTTCGATACCCTTGATAGGTTTCGGGCTTGATACCCTACTCATTGCGGTCCACCTGACTATCGACTATACCCACCTAGTGACTGTTTGCGTGCTGGCAATCTAGTTGCCTATCTTTCTAGTGACTTACACATGTGACTCTGGGGGTATACCATGGTACCTAGGAAAAACATCGGGCCACTCTTTTCAGAGTATACCCAGAGGGTGCTTCTGTATTTGAGTTTCACTTGCACTGATAAGTTGCTCTAGTGTTGGTTGTTGTAACTGTTCTTCCAACTAACTAGTGACTATTTGTTTTATCTCATAGGTACTTTTTTCTAGTGCGCGCTGGTTTTCAAATGATTATAGATTTCCTTAGTGTGTATTTGATATTCTCACATAGTGGAGGATCAGGAGTTTTGTTGGTCGCGAAGGCTTTTGGGCCTGCCACCGGTTGACCTCTAACCCCCCCCCGCCACCGCTAAGGAAAAAATTAGACCAACAAGGGTCTTTTGAGACAACGAGGTTACAAGAAACCGTGTCTGACCCATCTTCGAGAGAAGAACATTTGATTATGGAGTAACCAATCATTTTTGACCTCAGATCATAAAATCTCAGTCCATATAACCCTCCCATCATTGATCTATCAGTGCCCATTGTCGTACAGGTTCTACCTTACGAGCGTCAGATAGTTCCTCAAGCAACAATGGCAACAAACGTTGCTATTTCTTTAGGGGATACTCATATTCCCTTCACAACTGTCACTACAGGGGTTGTTCCACCTCCTAACCAACCATCGCTGGTCCATGCCACTATTGTCTCGACTGCTTCTACCTCAGGTAGCAGTCTAATTTTGTCAATGGCGGCGATCACTGCTCCATTTACCCAAAGTGCGACAGGACCTCCGTTCTCATACATGATGCCTGTATTTGGTACGAGTTTTGTACTTTCCTCTTCCACTCTATAGAATTTAGGTCTGTGGGCAGGGAGTTCCAATGCTCCTCTGCAAGGATCTATGGGGGGCACTTCAGCTCCCTTTATCACTTTCCCTTATGGCAGGGGTCATGTACCCCCTTCATCCCCCTCGCTCAGCGGTGTTCCTCAACACTCTGCCAGGCCTAACGTAAACTTGTTTGGAGCAGGTAGTCAAGCACTCCCTCATAATATGTTGGTTGGTTTCACACCTTTCTATTTGTTCTGCGCGTTTGGTAACAACTCTTTCTCGTCAGCTGCCATTTTGGCTGGGGGAAACCCTGGTTATGGACAACCACATCCTGTACAGGGTACTATTCCTACACAGGGGGAACACTTAGGAATTCCTTCCTCGCAAGGACCTTGGAATCCATGGCAGGGACCAGTCCCCTTGCCAAGGATGTCGATCAGGGGCAACCCCTTCCATACCCAGTGGAACCATGGGCAAGGCTCCACACCTATGCCCATCAAATTGGCAGAGGTAAACCCTTCCCAAAATCCTTGACATGCGACGCAAGCCCAACCTTTTATGTCCTATTACAGAAATCAGCCGATAATGTTTCAACAAGCACAAAATATATACACTAGTCATAGCCATGGTTATTATCAAAGCCCTGGACAACAACCTCACTTTTCCTAGCAACCTGGTGCCAGTCAAAATCCAGGCTCCTTTTTCCCTGGCTACAATCCACAACCCAAAATTCCGTTTCTAGCAACCCTGCACTTGCCAGACTTGATCAGGTTATTAAATCACCCCATCTATCATGATCCTAGTTGGCTTCCTATGCTGACCAAGTTTCCTTCGGACATCCCAAAGTTTGAAGCCAAGCCTAACAAAGATCCTAGTGATCACATGACTACCTTCCACTTATGGTTCTCACCCAACTCTTTGAGACACGACTCCATTCAGTTGTGATTGTTTCAATGCACTCTCATAGGGAGTGCTATGAAATGGTACATCAAGCTCGACCGCTAATGATACTCTTCCTTCGATGAATTGGCAATGGATTTCTTGAATCATTTCCAATTACTTTTGATATACGATGCCGTCACAAAATTTCTAGCCAACTTTGAGTAGACAAAAGCGGACCATATATTAGATCACATTCAAGAATGGAGACACTGAAATAGTTTGATCAAAGTACCAGTCCCACTAGCATTCCTACTTGAGTGGTTCCTGTTATCACCCCATAATTTATGGGAATCATCTTATGACTTGGATATTATCTGCATCTGGTGATTTGGTTCACAAATGATATTGCATTCTTCAAATAATTTGTGAAAAAGA
>JZKD02S0556342.1:1750223-1773183 GCA_000966675.3 Picea glauca | reverse complement strand
AATTATTTTCCTAATCTTTCTTCCATCCATCATTTAAATTATTAAAGATCCAGTGAGCTTGTCATCTCGCCTTGTGAAAGAATTCTTCGGCATTTCTGGTTGCATCTCGGATTTAATTAAGTACAGACCCCATAGCCCAATGGATGTGTGATTTGTCTCAACCATCTTTATAAATCCTTACGACAAAACAAAACTCGCGCCTCTAACTAGCCTAATATCTTAATTCAAACAAAGCTAAATTATATAGAGAGATCCCTCTCTGAAGCTGGAAGGGCTAGATCCCAGCTTTAAAAGTGGTTGGTTAAGGTTACCTTTGTGTCTTTCCTCTTTTTCAACCTCTAGGAAATTTACAGAGTGATAACAGTTCCTTAATTCTTTAGTACCCCAGTTGTTTAAAGATCTCACAATGTCTAGGGTTTTTTCCGAGGAAGATGCGATAATGAGAGCTCAACATCTAGAGCTGATTTACTTTCAGTCTGGTTTACTGTATGAAATCTTTCCAGATGCACCATGGTCAATTCTTGACAAGACCAGACAAAGGTATGGACCACATGCCGATGGAATTATTGGTTCAACACAAACGAATCCCACTGATCCATTGTCAAATCAATTGCAACAATTGTTGATACAATAGATAGTGGCTAGCCAGACCACTGGTTTGGCTACTCCCCCTACCCTAAAGTTGGATGTACATAGTGTGCAAACGACAAACCCGAAGGCCACCTAGCAGCCTGACAGAAAGAAGAAACAACGGAAAAGGGTAAGGGGGATTAGAAACCCACCGATAATGCTGGCGGGGGGCGACACTGAAAAGAAGAAGTCAATATATCCTTGTAATATTTGCAAGGAAGATCACCCGACCCATCAGTAACCTTGGCTTGCAGAGGCCCATAAGTTATTGGCATAGCAATATCCTAACGTGTTAATGAACCCGTTCCCACATTGGAAAAATCTAACTCAAGACTCCTCGAGCGCGGAAGGGGGAAATCAATGACCCCCTCCATCTTCGAGTAATCCTTCATCCGCAAATGTGTATATGATGAAAGGTGATGCCTTATAATGACTAGAGAACATGATTATAGAAAGCCAAGAACCTTTGAGAAGGGTAAAGAAGATGAAAACCCAACACTTCCTCTCTAGCTTGAGAAGACGTTGGGAGAAACAATGACCCACATCCCCAAAGGTGCATTCAAGAAAGCTACTCACAACCCAAATGCAAGGGCCACCCAAAACTACTCTGTGGTGGAGGATTGATCACAAACCCCTTGTGTGATGTCTGCTTTGGAAGTCCTCCAGAGCTTCCCTTCCCAGAGAAAGGCTCTGTTATCTTCCCTAGGATCTGTCGAGACTTGTAATCCAGGAACGATCATGCTTGATATGATCGAATTAAAACCTCATCTTCCTTACCACATATCTTTTTAGATAGTAGTGGCTTACACCACATAAACTTTTACCAGAAATATTTTCCATACGGTGGTGGATGAGGGTGCGTCGACATGCATGATGTATTTGGCGTATTGGAAGGCCATTGACCAACCTGTTTTGTCTCCATCACCTACTCTTCTTACAGCTTTTGACGGTCATTCTTTCCGACCACATGGTATTATTCCCTCTTTCCTCGTGCAGTTAGGGGGAAAAACTGTGTGCGTCGAAGTCGAATTGGTTGATGCGTCTCTCGACTACAATATTTTGTTAGGAAGGAGTTGGACCTATGCCATGCAAGTAGTGGTCGCGACAGTTTTTTGGATCTTGTTGTTTCCACACGAGGGCTTGATCGTGACCATTGATCAGTTATCCTTCTCTCGTCCTGACCCTTCATCAGGAGTCTCCATGATCCTAATGATTGATAACCCTTAGCCTGACGTCATCAACGTAGGGGTTGGTTTGTGCCCACCTTTGATGGGTACTTTTGATTACCCACCCTTGATTAGAAATGTCCATTACATGATGGTTGTCCTTGACCAGCACTGGGCTGCAATTTTTCAAATCTTGTCATTTCGTATGATGTACTTTCACGATCCATGGACCCTTCCTTCCCCATCCACTACAATGGAAGGGATGAATCACCATAGCATGGCCATGCCTTTGTCTGCAACAGAAGTTGCATACTTGATCATTCAACGAGCTTCTGCCGACCCCGATCCGACTCCAACACAAGAGTTAGATCTGGTGCTTGAGCCTATTTGGGCTCAAGGTTCCCTTGCTGATACAGTTTCTTTAGACTTAGTCTTTTCTTCAGATGAGGAAATTATTGAGGCAATGACTAGTTTGGACAGACCCTGGGATGATATTCATCATAGATCTTACTTCCTCCTAGAGTTAAGACAAATTGAAGCAGGTGAATTCACTCTGACTATGAATGGAGATAAATCTTGTCCTATCAATCCCTTGGCAAGGCACGCTCTTTACGCTGAAGGAAATATGGAAACAATAGATGAAATGATACCTATTGACATCTCCAGAACCCCTAGCATTGTGGAGAATATCTTCTTTGGAGCGGACTGCTCCCCCAAGGAGATTAAAATCTACATGGATTTATTTAAAGAATTTCATGATGTGTTTGCCTGGTCTTATGAGGAAATTCCAAGCATAGATCCAAGAATTGTCGAACATGAAATCATGACTTATCTTGATGTCAAGCCAGTCCGACAGAAACTTCGTCCGGTCAACCCTAGGAAAGCAACAGGTATTAAGGCTAAAGTCGAGAAACTACTCAAAGCTGGTTTCATCTACCCTGTCCAATTGACTCAATGGGTGTCGAATACTGTGCCAGTTAACAAAAAATAGGGTACGATTTGTGTATGTACAAAATTTCGTGATATGAACAAAGTTTGTCCAAAAGATATCTTCCCCATATCATTTATCAACCAGATAGTCGATGAATGCGTAGGTTGCGAGGATTTTTTGTTCATGGATGGTTTTTTGGGATACAATCAGAGATAGATCAAGCCTGAAGACCAACACAAAATCACTTTCATTTGTCCATGGGGTACCTTCGCTTATCGAAAGATGCCTTTTGGTTTGAAAAATGTTGGAGCCTCGTTTTAGTGGGCCATGTATTTTTCTTTCCACAACCTCAAACACATAGTCGAGGCTTATCTTGATGATTTAGCGTCACGATATCATAAGAGAGCTGATCATCTGGCACACATCTGACTTATCCTTGAACGGTGTCGTTATTACCGAATCCGCTTGAATTCAAACAAGTGCAGTTTTTGCGTTACATTGGGTTGTCTGCCAGGCTTCATAGTTTCAACAATAGGGATCATGGTCGATCCTCTAAAGGTTGAGGCAATAGTTCAATTTCCTCCCTCGTGCACCATACCTCAGCTTCAAAGTCTGGAGGGAAAAGAAAACTTTTTGCGGCGTTTCATCGCAAACTATGCCGAGATCACAAAGGGTTTTATGTGTTTATTGAAGAAGGACATTCCTTTTCATTGGGACGAAGTCACTCAATGCTCTTTCACAGCATTAAAACATGCCCTAATATCTACCCCTCTGCTTCAACCACCCAATTATAATAAATATTTCCTCTTATACTTGGCTTCTATGGAGTCGACCATCGATATGGTCTTAGTTCAGGAGGATGATTTTCTCTCAGAATACGTGATTTATTACCTGAGTCGAGGCCTAGTTGGACTGGAAATCAATTATTCCCACATTGAAAAACTTGTGTTGGCAGCAGTCCATGCCGTTCAACGATTCTGTCATTACATTTTGTTTCACAAGACCACCATCATTGCTGTTGTGAATCCATTTCAGTATGTATTGACACGATGAGTCATCGATGGAAAAATCAATAGATGGATAGCCACCACCACCAAGCCACCATTGAAAACTGAACAAATCTTCTTAAAAACATCCTTTTTAAAGGCACACGCACCCTGCTCCTCTACTGCATGTGTGTATATGATGGCTGACCCACTACAACCTGCGTATACCTAAAAAACACTAAAAATGGAAAGTTGCAGATGGAACACATAGTTTTGGGTAAGTTAATGAAACCCTTTGACCGCTCATAGCCAGTCACTCGACCAAATACCTAGCTCCTTCTAGCCTATAAAAGAAGGGGTAGGGGTCCCATTTGGAAGGAGGAAAATCATAGCAAAGGATCTATACCCGATTTAGCATTCCCCTTGCCCCAACCTTTTGCAACTAGTGTGTGAAGAGAAGCATAAACAAAAGTTGTTGGAGCACAATTGAAGAGGATCCCAGGACCAGATTCGAGGAGCAGTGGCCAATCTCACTATTGTAAGGTATTCTTGTGAGATTAATAAAAGAAGTACTTTTCCCGTCCCACCATATGAGGTTTTCAAATGTTTAAATTTGATTGTATTTTGATAGAATCTCTAACCCATTAGTTTATATATCATATGCATGTGGCGTTCTTTGTTTTTATTTTGTGAATGCAGGTCAGCTTTGGGAGGAGAATTGCAGTGAATGAGCGACCAAACATTAAAGGGATCGACATCAAACACGGAAACTAAGGTACAATAACTTGATCTCTTTAACCTTGTATTTACATATGAATAATGGGGTTTATGATTGGGATGTTGGTAAGAAGTAGGAGACTTTAGGTCATTTATGCATGCATGATAAAACCCTTAATGCTAGTTCGTAGGAGGGATTTCCCACCCACAACAGAGAGGAACTATTCAAGAAGCTAACTGATATAGATCTAGATGGCAACATCAATGAAGTCCAAGGCCTGAAATTAATACTCAACTCATTGTTTTTAACCAAGAAAGAATTTGATGAAAAAGTTGAGATCTTTAAAGGTCTGTCATTTGAAAAATTCTATGGCATTCTTGAATATGGTGAAGATGACGTGGAAAACTGGCTAGTTGATTATTCGATTAAAAACCAAGATATTGAAGAAGCTTTGCACAACATTTCTATTGATCTAAGGGACTTCGAAGGTGAACTCTTCAATATAAAAATCCGACATAAAATCAACGTGGCACCAATGAGGAGCTACATCGAGTAGTGGTTCAAAAAGGTTGTCGACAAGCTTACCAATGAAGGGCAAAAGATGGTTGAGGTGTTTCCCATAAACGCTGAGGAAAGCCATAAAAGGGCATCAATGAGAAAATGAAAAACCATGAGATACCATCATAGTAAGTTCATACTTATCACATCTTTCTGTCTTTATCAATCTCTTCATCCAGTTACTCCACCTCTTTAAATAGAAATGTTTAACTGAAGAATGATATTTTCCTTTTTTCTCTTCTTACCAGGTCTTGCTGTCTTCCACCGCCCACTTTCTGCTTTCTTTGAATTTAATTCTTATACATATTTTATTTATGGTTCGCGGGAGCCCCAATCCCAGTCATTATGACAAACTCATTTTAATTTCAAATAATATGTATTGAACTATATATTTTTTAGAAATTCCAAGATAACTATTTTGGGAACAATCTAAACTGTACTTTGTAACCTATTTTTTCTTAATATAAAGTATTTGAGGTTGATCTATCATTATCTTCATTTGAGATACCCATGTATCACTCTGTCAAAGTTCTCTAATGAATGCAAATCATTTTCTTTTAATTTTATGTGATTAGAAATATTTAGCCCTATTATGATGGATGTGAGGAATTCTGTTTATTTTCCTTAAATGTATGAATGTGTGTGTGTTTCCTGGTCCACTCTCAGAAACTCTCTTTTAAAAGAAAATAAAATATTTTCCGTTTTTTGTTATATCTCCTTTATTTCCCTTTGATGGACTTCTTTAAAAGTCCCACATTTTATAACTCTCAGACAGAGGAGTACCACCTCTATAAAAATGCAGGAGGATTCACATCCTCGTAAGGTTGTCGTTTCGGTCCTGACGGATTCAAGCATCAACATTCCTTAGTCAAGAACTTGGCCAAAATAGGCTTGATCCTATTAGAGATAAATTTTGTAATAATATTATAAATTAAGTTGCATAAGGCTATAGGCCTAAAGTCCTGAAAGGAATTAGGTTTCCCACACTTTGGAATCAATGTTAGGAAAGTAGAGTTGATGGCCCTAGTTAGAATCCCTTGCCGTCTAGATTCTTCTACCATTTCTAGAATATCCCTGCCAACTATCTCAAAAAACTCCAAGAACAATTCAACATTCCAACCATTTGGTCCTAGACTTTTGGATTTTGTGAAACTATTTAGGACCATTTTGATTTTTTCAAGAGTGAGAGGACCTCAATCCCAAGGCCCTCTTCCTTAGAGAAGAACCCAGGATATAATTTAACCACCTTTAGCTGAGCTGATATATCCGAGGATCTAGGATCCAGAATAAGTTAGAAAAGAAATATTTTTCTTCTTTTTCAATGTCCTCTCTAGAAGTTAGCACATTACCTTGAGTATATTTGATATCCCAAATGGAATTATACATTCTTCTATAGTTGGCATAATTTTGAAAGAACTTGGAATTATGATCCCCTTTGAATTTATGTTTTCCTTTTCCTGAGAATCTCAATTCTATCATCTTCTACCTGGGAAAATACCCCAGCATCATTTGTTATAAAAAAATTGACAATTTCTGCCTCAATATCTATTAGTTCATCATGTAAAGATTTCTTTTTATTTTTCTCCCAAAAAATAGTTCTTTTTCTAACTGCAACCAACGTTTTCAAAATTTTATCCATTGTTGTTTCACCATCCAATTCATTATCATCCTTCCACACTTCTTTCACAAGAGACCTATAGTCCTCCTCCTAGAGCTAGGAATGGTTAAATTTAAAGGGGTATTTGTTATAATATTGATCAACTTCAAATTGGAAAGAAACGTGACAATGATCTGAAATCTTACAACCAATTACCCAAGATCTATATCTTCCCAAAACTTTAGAGATCCCTTCAAATCAAAAAATATATCAAGTCTCTTCCCTATTATCATTCCCAAGTCTCCCATTTCTCCAAGTGAGAGAGAGTTTCCAAGGCACTACATCCAACATTTTAGTCTCAATGAGCAATCGATTGAAGAAGTCCATTAGTTCATCTTGTCTAGCTCACGATCCCCAGGACTCATTCAAAGAAAGAGTGAAGTTCAAATTACCACAAAATATCAATCCGTTATCATTAAAGAGACCCTCATTTCTAATATTTTCCCATAAAACTATCCTATCTTTATATGGAGCATAGCAATTTATGATTCTAATGGTGTCATTCCATCCTTTAACCCTACCTTCCAACATCATACCTATAGAAACATAGAAGGTTTTGAAATCAACACACCTGGGATTCCAGGCTACCAATAACCATCTAGATAACCCCATAGCATCAATAACACTTACTTTCCACCTTGGAAGAACTTTCAGAAAAACATCACAAGCCCTGGCTCCCTCACACATAGTTTCCTGGATTAAAAAAATGTCAGGACTAATGTTACAAAACAAATGTTTGAGGGATAATGACTTGGGAGCACCCCCAACTCCCCTAATATTGAAATATACAATGATCATTTAGAAAACCCCTCAATGGGTTTCCCATCTCTAAGTTCCCTGTTTTCATTTACATTTTCACCCATTTCCACTCCCACTTCATCCAATCTCTCAGATAGTGGAATATAATCAGACCTTAACTCATCTTTGACAGTACACCAATATTTTAAGATGTTTACAGACCAATCTGCTCTTAGATATTTGGTCAACAAGTCAGTGTTGGCGGGAAGAATATGTAGATGGTTACTATTATATCAAGAATTTGATTTTGAGGTAGTTATGAAAACTAGAAGATTGAATGCATGGCCAAATCATATGTCCAGGATAACTAATGGAGAAAAACCCAACAACTTGGAGGACAAATTTCTAGATGCACAACTATTTTCAGTGCAAATTCCCGATGAATATTTTTCTAACATTATTGAATTTTTGAGTACAGGATTTTCCCCAAAGGAATTTAATATTGCGCAGAAGAAGAACTTGGTAGTTAGAGCTGCAGACTACCAACTGAATGCAGGACACGTATATAAATTAGAAGAAGATAACATTCTAAGGAGATGTGATATGGAACATGAATGTCCTATCATTTTGGCAGAAGCACATGAAGGAATAGATGGAGGACATTATGTAGGAAAGACTACTGCACATAATATATTGCTCGCAAGATTATGGTGGCCAAACGTTCACAAGGATGAAAATGAGTATTGTTAGAATTGTGATGTCTATCAGAGGGTTGGAAATCCATCCAGGAGGGATGAAATTCCATTAAGACTTGAAGTAAAATTTCAAGTGTTTGACAAGTGGGAAGTAGATTTTGTAGGACCAATTACTCCACTAGCTAGAAGATCAAGAGCAAGATATATCATTACTTCGACAAAATATTTAACCAGATGGGATAAGGTAGCATAAGTAAAATGTTATAGTGTAGATACTACAACACACTTCTTGTTTGATAAAGTAATTACAAGGTTTGGATTCCCTATAATTCTGATGAGTGATCAAGGGACTCATTTTATTAACAGTATCATCCAAGCAATGACTAAAGACTTTGAGATACATCATCAGAAGAGCACTCCTTACCACCCTCAAGCTAATGGAATAGTGGAAGAAATTAACATGTTATTGGAGAATTCCTTAACCAATATTTGTAATGTAAACATGGATTATTGGGATTTGAAGATACCAACAGTATTATGGGCTTATAGAACTACATGCAAGAAAATCACATGGCAGACACCTTTTAGATTGGTGTATGGACAGGAAGAAGTAGTCCCTTTGGAATATTTGATACCTATTATGCACATTGCAGCCATTACATATATGACAGAAAGAGGCACAACTCAAGACAGATTGTCTTAGATCATGGAGTTGGAAGAAGATAGGATTATAGTTGGTTTCCATCAAGAAGTACATAAAGAAAAGGAAAAAGATTGGCATGGAAGACATGTCAAGAAGAAATTTTTTAAGGAAGGAGATCTGTTTCTTCTCTATGACAGTAAATTTTTACAACACCCAGGGAAGTTCAGGATGCATTGGCTAGGGCCATATGAGATAAAGTCTGACACAGATGGAGGTGTTGTGCAATTGCAAAATATAGCAGGAAAAGAGATTCAAGGACTGGCAAATGGTAGTCAACTGAAACTGTATAGGGACAGTTGAACCAATAACCCTTAGTATATTCTTCCAAGAGAAGTAGAGTTGTACATATTGTATATAGTAGGAGTTAAAAAAATAAAATGAAGAAAAAAAATTGGAAAAGTGAGAAAAATCCAAAAAGAAGTAGTAAATGGATAAAGGGTAGATGAACAATTGGAGGATACAACACATAGAAGAAGATAGAAAGTGGTCTGATAGAACCTGAAGACACTGCATGATAGAAAAAGGTGAATGCTGCACATAGGGATAGAAAATAGCCGGAAAGAGGAAACCGTGTGAACGTAAAAGTGGGTGCGTCAAAGCATTTATGATAAGAGCTATAAAACAAGGAAACTTACACAATAAGATAACAGTCAACTAGGTACAGGTTGAGAGGGAGGAAGTAAAACACCACATTAGTCGATTATAGCAACATGTAGAAGAAGTATTCAAGGCAATCCCTAACAACGTGCAAGAAGGGGCACATTTACAAATAGAAGAGAAGGTGGAAAAGGTCGCGTAGGCCATGGAAAACTATAAAACCCATATCACAGAGTTGATGGCCCTTTTACAACCAAGCACACCTATAGATGTTAGAACATAGAGAGAGAATGATAAGGCAGGGCACATGGAAAACATGGCGTAGAACATCAAATAAGTTATAAAGTTATATGGCAGAAACATGCAATTATGGAAAAGTCTGCAGGAGGATGAAAAGTTGCAGGTTGTTGGCTATCTTTCTCTTTCTCTTCTTGGGATGACCTAGGTTCAGATCTCAGCATGTTTCCAACAAAAACCTCTAAAACCATTGACCCTCCTGGTAAACCATAAGGAAACACAATGCACAGAGTGCACTATGCAGTCTCACCCAAGATAACTTTATGGGTGGATGCAATAATAAGATGTTTGCAGTCTAGGAATGAGTGGGGATCTGGGAGTGTATTTTTTCTTCTTCATGCATTAATATTACTAATGATTTAAGTATTACTAAGATTCATTCATCTTTTCTTCATTCATGCATGCTAATACATCTAGCTTAACCATTCATTCATAAACTAATCAATGAAACATCACATAGAACCCAAGTTTTACCGTGGTTCACCCCCTCTCGGGATATGTCCATAAAGATTTGGCTTCTCTTCTCTATTATTTAGTCTGCTGCAAAATATGGCGTTGTGCACATTACATCTTCAATCATATAATCATAATAAGGTTAATGAATCTCTGTGAGGAGGACTAGATCACACCTGGCTCCTCAGCCTGTGACCTAACCCTCCAACTCTAGCTTAATTGACTCTTCTATCACGTTATTACAATCATAGTAACCAATATCAACTTACTGAATGTTAAGCCCTAAATAATGGCACAATACTCCTTAATTGGGGCATATTACATTAGTAATGTTATTTTATTTATGTCAGCTTGGGTCCATTAGTTGTAATTGTACCTCCTAGTCTCCTATATATACCAAGGAGGCCTTTTCATTTGAAATCATCTTGTATTTGGAAATTTATGTTGTCTATAAGGAGGTTTCGCCCTCGAAGAGGCTTATTATATGAAATTCTCTCTTTTTCAAAGCGTTGAGTACTTATTATGAGGTTTTTTATGCTATTTTGATATTTGGTTCTTAACATTTGGTAGACCCTGAAACGAAGGTCATATTGTATCTCATGAAGGTGTCAAGGTAAACCCTAACAATATTAAGGCCATGATGGACTGGTCGATTACCAAAACATTGAAGAATCTTAGAGGATTTTTGGGTTTGACAGGTTACTATCGCAAGTTTGTTCAGAACTATGGAAGAATAACAACACCTTTAACAAAATTAACTAAGAATGATGCATTTTCATCGACTCCAGAGGCTACTCAAGCTTTTGAACAACTTAAAGAGGCAATGTGCAAGTCTCCTGTCTTGACCACACCAGACTTCAAAAAAACCTTTATTGTGGATTGTGATGCCTTGAGAAATGGCATTGGTGATGTTCTAATGAAATAAGGAAGGCCCCTTGATTTTGAAAGTCAGCCACTCAAGGGAAAGAACTTACACAAACCCATTTATGACAAGGAAATGATGGAAATACTACATGCATTGAAGAAATGGCGCCCTTACCTAATAGGTAGGCACTTCAAGGTAAAAACAGATCATGATAGTCTTAAATACTTCTTGGAACAAAGACTATCTTCATAAGAACAACAAAAATGGGTGACCAAGACATTGGGTTATGATTTTGAAATCATATATAAAAAAGGGAAGAAAAATGTTGTGGCAGATGCACTCTCAAGAAAGGATGAATATGTTGAGGCCTTTCTCTATGCTATCTCAATCATCCAACTTGATTGGATAATAGAAGTGAGGGATGAATGGAAGAAGGAAGAAAACATGTGGAATCTCATTCAAATGTTGCAGTAGGATTCCAGTGCATTAGATACATTTACATGGAAAAATGATTCACTATGGTACAAAGATTGCTCATATTTATGTAAGAACTCCCAACTCAAACAAAAGGTACTATTGGAATTTCACACATTTCCGGTAGGAGGGCACTCAAGATTTTTGAAAACTTACCATAGGGTCAAGAAGGAATTTTTTTGGGATGGCCTTAAAACTAATGTTCAAAGGTTTGTGGCAGAATGTTTGGTTTTCCAACAAAATAAGGTGGAAACAATTAAGACCCCAGGTATTTTACAACCATTAGCCATCCCAAGTCAGCACTGGGAGGAGGTTTCCATGGATTTCATCACAGGGTTACCGAAGTCTGAAGGAAAGAGTGTCATCATGGTGATTGTTGATAGACTTACCAAGTATGGCACACTTTTTTTCACTCTCTCATCCTTTCAAAGCTAGTACAATTTCCACTTCATTCACGGAGACAGTTCAAAATCTACATGGAAGCCCAAAGATTATTGTAAGTGACAGAGATCCCATCTTCACTGGACATTTTTGGACAAAATTATTTTCTTTTTTGGGTACTCAATTGGCTCATAGCTCATCCTATCATCCTCAATTTGATGGACAAAATGAGATAGTGAATTTTTTTTTGGAAGGATACCTTCGTTTCTTTGTCTCTGATAAACAAACACAATGGTTCAAATGGTTACCCTTGGAAGAATGGTGGTATAATACTTATTTCATACTCCAACAAAAATGACACCATTTATGGCACTCTATGGATACCACCCACCTTCCATCACTTCTCTAAAATAAAAATCTAAGGTTCAAGTAGTGGAATATCACATCGAGTATCAACAACAAGTTCTCCAACTCTTAAAGGACAACCTAACCATGGCACATAATCGCATGAAACAACAAGCATATCAACATCATAGTGAAAGAAGTTTTGAAGTAGGGGATTGGGTATTTTTAAGACTACAACCATACAAACAAATGTCCCTCAAGAAAGAGAATAAGAATAATAAATCATCACCAAAGTGCTATGGCCCTTATAAGGTGTTTCAAAAGATTGGTAATATGGCATACAAATTGGAGTTGTCTACATCTTCACGAGTACACCTAGTTTTCCATGTTTCATGATTAAAGAAGGTTATAGGTGACAAGATCCCAGTTCAAACTATATTTCCAGAACTTGACGAGGAATGAAAAATCATATTGGAGCCTGAAACTATCACTGACACACAAATTCACCAGCTGAGAAATAGATCCATTTCAGAGTATCTCATTAAATGGAGGAAACTACCTGTTCAATATTTCACTTGAGAAGATGAGTCGTTTATAAAGAAGCATCCAAAATTACACAAGTGTTGCAGACAACACTTTTCTGAAGTGGAGGGGCATGTTAAGCCCTAAATAGTGGCACATTACCCCTTAATTGGAGCATATTACATTAGTAATTTTATTTTATTTATGTCGGCTTGGATCCATTAGTTGTAATCATACCTCCTAGTCTCCTATATATACCAAGGAGACCTTTTCATTTGGAATCATATTGTATTTGGAAATTTATGTGGTGTATAAGGAGGTTTCCCCCTCGAAGAGGCTTACTGTATGAAATTATCTCTTTTTCAAGGCGTTGAGTACTTATTCTGAGGTTTTTTATGCTATTTTGATATTTGGTTCTTAACACCGAACTTCTTCAACATCGAAATTACAGCCATTGAACCCCTAACCTAGACCTCCTAGGTTCTTATTTATACTATTTTAGAGGCTTATAACCATTACAATATTTGTCAAAAAACCTAACCCTATCGGAGTTAGTTTTTCCTGCCTTCTCGCCTTGCATGCTTCTCCTCTTGCATGTTTCTTTTCCTCTTGCATACAACTTTTCTTGCCAGCTATTCTTTTCCAAAATTAGGCCCGCACTCAAAAAAACCTTCCTTCTCAAAATACTCTTGTTCTCAACGGGTCCCCAACACTGACATGTGGCTTGTACTGAGCCACTTAGGTGGTGTGCACTCCCTGAACAACATCTTCCAATCTGTGAAATTTTCTTCTAACTCTTCCCCTTTTTCTCTGCCTTGCGCAACTTTCTTTGTGAGCTCTTCCAACCTCTACACTATGATATGATCCTTGAGATATTCTGCGCTTTCAACATGATCCTGATCCATTCGTGTCTTTTCCTTCTCTAGTTTCACAATTATTTGTGCTGCTTGCTCTTGGAGAGGTTCTAACTGGGATATCCTTTCCTATTTGTTATTTTGCGTAGTCTTCAGTTTTGCCTGTAGGGTCTTCATCTCTTGTGCACCCTTTACTTGCTCTGTGACGCTCATGGACTTTTTCCTCTGCTTTAGATCCTAGATTGCAGTGTTGATCACTTTCTCTTGCTAGTCTATATGTTGGACCCTATCATATTCTTCCAGCATCGTCCATAGCTTCGTGGTCCTGTCGAGTAGTTGCGTGACCTTTTCAGCTTCTTTCTACATCATTTCCACTTGCAGGGATGCCTGTTGTTCCCTTTCAACCATGAATTTAGGAGTAGTTGGGGTTAATTTTTCTTTAAGCTCCTTGGTATCCTTCTTGTAGTTCTCGAGCGTCTGCGTGATGATTTGGATTTTTTCTTCTTCATTGCTCATGGTTGCATGCACACTGTCTGGAATACTTGTAAAAAATTCCTTCATCTTCTATTCTAACTTATCTACATGTTGTTTCTCCTCTTTTGTCTCGATCTTTACCTACTCAACCACCAATTATAGGGAATCCTTTCCATCTCTAGTTATTTTCAATTATGCCACGTATGTCTTTTCTCACGATTCCACTTCCTGTGTGATACTGACTTGTAGTTTGTATAGTGCCTTTGTTGGTATTTTTTCCAGTACCAACAGTGTTAGCACTGAGAGTCACCCTCAGATTGCAGGAGGATAAGACCAATACCCATCAGAAATGTTTGGTGGATGTTTGATTTATGTGAGTGTAGGTCAAATGGGGAAAACTCGATACAGGAATGATTTCAACACGGGACTGGACAAGTAATGCACATAGAAGTGAGGGCCTTATTAACTTCAGTTAGGGAATTGAGTTTAAGGGAGAGCAGAAGGAAGAATTAGTGAGAACGTGGACAAGTCTGCCATGGGCATCAGGCTTTCAAGCAACTTGGTGAAGAAAAAATTAGGCTCAAGATAAATCTTGAACTCAAGCTTCAGACACTGAAATATGTCGTAGGAACATAATCACAACAGCATAATGATCAAACCTATATCACAATGCAACTACAACAACTTGACTAGATCCTCCATGCTCGAGTCATTCAGTGTGAGGAGAAATAATATAACGAGGGAGTTGACTAAAACTGGTCACGATACCACTGTAATCAAACCTACATTACAACAACATCACAACCCTCAACTCCATCCTCCATGACTGAGTGTTTTAGCATAGCTTTTACAAAGAGATGAGAGAAAGTGACTTCTATTAATGAGAACGTCTCAAATTTGATACATAACCAGAGAACAACTTCTGGCATCAAAATATTACAAAATAGGGAGTTTTTCTCAACCAGTTGACGACCATAAAAAAATATCAAAACTACCTATTTATACTCAGATCAGTCCTGACTATTAGGAGTGTGATATGATCAATACATTCAAAGCCTTCCATCTGCATTTTCTTTTTTCAGACTGAGAGTGCATCCTTTTGTCAAACGCGATCTCATTTCGACATGGGTCTGTAGGAAAATATGTCCACAAGCATACCATGGGCTGACAGTTCAGTCCACACGACTGGGCCTTCCATGCCTTCCATTTATGGAGCGAGTCAAGGTTTCAACCACCAACTCTATTTTCATTAACTGCCTCTTCGAGAACAACACGAGACTTAAAGATCAGGGGGGCGACCACGTGATGCTCTTGGGTAGGAATATACATAAACATGTGATTGCAGAGCTTCTCAAAGGTGGTTTGGATTCACACCGCTTTTGAGCCCGCAATTCACCACCTTATGCCACATATATCTTTTCCCTTACCATGGTTTCAATTGCGAGACCGCTCAAGAAAAATATCGCCCGAGCATGTTGCATCCCCACAATGGACTATGGCCATAGATCTGTTCCCGATCTACGATCTGGGCGTACCTGCTAGATTTAGCACCACTGCCAAGCTTATCCGCCCACCAACTTTTAGAATCCACCAAACCCTGCCTGGGGGGTGGGACGCTACTTTTGACGTTGAACCATAACACCTCCCATAGGATGATCTGACGTGGAGGCCTAACATCACCATGATGATGTGTCATAGATAGAGAGGTGACACATGTCACTTGAAAACAGGTTGAAGGCAGGCATAAAATTCTTGAAATGAGTGCCATGTGTTAGCATTAGATGGATGCCACGTGTCTGTGCTGACGGTTGCCACAAAATTGGTGCTCTAGGGCTCTGGCGCTAGCTCCTTTTCCTTTGGCTCCTTCCTATATGTGACCTAGGGCTATGACCTTACGTAATTATGCAATTGCAGGCATGGCCAAGGGTGGTTTGGAACCAAACTTCTTTTGTCCCTGCAATTTACCACCAGACACCACATGTCCCTTTCCCAAAACAATGGTTCATATTGTGACCTTCCCTCATTCTTTTAAAACCCGAGCTTCTTCCGAACCCATAATGGAATGTGACCACTGATATTGCAATCTTAGATGAGGCCCTTTGATCAATGACCCAGCTCTGGTGCTTTTAGATCGATGGATCATATCTAAACCCTCTAAAATTGATGACTGTGATTTGCTTCACGATTCAGGATTTTGGACCTTTCAAATCTAAAACTTCTTCTATCTTCAATGATTTTACTCGGAGCTATGGATTTGATTATGCATGGCCCCCTGAGATTGATGACTAAGAATTACTTCAGGTCTCTAGAATCCTATAAAAATAAATATCAAAACTTATCCTCCTCCATGCTTTTACCCGGAGCTGGCGATCTAATGATGCGTGTCCTGTTGAATCAAACGACCGAGAATTACTTTGGACCCTTATCTAGAGTTCACAGATCTATGCCATATGTTCTTTGGATCTTCCTTCAAGTAAATCCTTTGGAGCTAAGGATCTGACGACGCGTGCCCCCCCACTGATCGACGGTCCAGATTCATTTCGGGCTTTCAAAACTTCAGCGCTTCAGGAATTCGACACTTCGGTGCTTTAGGACTTCCACACTTCGGTCACTTCGGGACTTCGGTCTTTGGCCCTTCAGGATTTTTTAATAACTGACTTCCACAATATTTCGAAGCGTCGAATCCCAAAGTGAGGGATCTACCTACATGTGTTCCCATCTTTTGATGACTCAGATTTGATTTCGGTACTTTGGCTCTCAAGAGCTTCCAGAGGTACTGCCGCCAAGATCGACAGATTCTATTGATTTTGAGATCAGCAGTCCATAATTGCTTTGGGATTTTGGGCTTCATCTCTTCGAGAGTTTTACGCACTTCTCACTTTGAAACTCCCAAAGCTCACTTCAACGAACACTTGGACCATCTGCAACCTGCCCCCTTAAAGATCAACGACTCACGCTGCCTTCGGGGTTTTTCTCCAGTGTTATACTTCACACAAATTTAATATTTTGAGCACCCATGAGACGATAATCTAAACTCCACATGGAATTCCCACCGTTGAAAGAAGAACCTGCCCTTTTTCTTGCTTTGAGTCTAGAATGGACCACTCTGAGTATTGTGCCTTAAGCCCGCGGCTGCAACCTATGTAAACAACGTCTTGGACGACTGGATGTGGGCTCGAAAAACATAAGGACTAGATACTGAAACAAAATAAGTGAATGTTCATCGTCAGGAAAAAATTCAAAGGCTTGAGCCAAAATTTCTTTCGGGTAAGACATTAAGGGAAACTAGGGTGCACAAACAAAAAAGGGGCAAATAGAAAACCAATTTTAACAGTCGAAAGGGACAAAATTCAAGACCTGACCTGCTAAAAGGAGAGAGACAGGGAAAGGAATTATAGACTTAGGTATTAACAACGAATAGATATGACTCTAGACAACATTATGTGATAACGTTTGGCTCCATAGGGGATGGCATGCTCTGTACGAGATGCCAAGACCGCATAGCTCCAATGCCTTAGCTATTGGGTTATGGAGTCTCTTATTAAAATAAAAAATAAAAACAGAAAGGGAGTGGTATTTACAATGGTGAGACGTCGGTCATGGCCTAAACAAAAAATTTCTTTAGAAAATGCCCATTGACAGGGCCACTCAAAATCTCAGAATCCTCCAAGTTTTTCAATTCATAAGTGTTGTTCAGAAAAACCTCAGATATCTTGAAGGGGCCAATCCACAAGGCTTCAAATTTACCATGTTTTACCTTGTCTTGCATGGGTGCATCTCATTTGAGCACCAAATCCCCAACTGGAAAATTTCCTTGCTTGTGCTCTTGTCAAAAGATCATTTTATTTTCTATTGATGATCCTATTCTTTATCAAGCAACTGCTCCCTGTTCTACTGCACTTCTACCAACTGCAGTATCCTCCTGATCATATCACCAGGTTCCCTTTGATAGTCCTGGAAGAGTTTTTCCATAGGAAAAGCAAGCTGGGAAGGAAAAATAGGCTCAACCCCATACACCAGTTGAAAAGAAGAAATGCCCAGTGACCTCTTGGTTGTAACTCTATCATCACATAATGTAAATTTTAGCTTCGAATCCTAGGATTTCTTGTTGTCTTCTAACAATATTTTGATGATCTTTATGAGGCTCTTGTTAGAAGACTCTGCTAAACCATTTCCCTGAGGGTAGTAGGGAGTAGAATGGACTAGTGTGATCCCATACTGCACATAGAAATTAATTAATGGATCATCTCTAAAAGAGGAAGCATTGTGTGTAACAATCCTATTTGGACAGCCAAATATGGACATGATATCTTCAAGGAAACTTACGATCACCTTGTAAGAGACACTCCTTGTAGGGATGGCTTCTATCCATTTGGTAAAATCAAAATCCAATTGTTCTAGCCACTTGATGCTGGGTGGATCTCTCCAATGAATTCGAGGCCCCACTACTAAAAAGGTCCAGAAACCACTATAGGTTTCAAAGGAAAATATTTGAGATGTTTCTTTCCAGCAAACTTTTGACACTTGGTGCAAGCTCTAATCTTTGCAAAAACATAAGTAAAAAGGTTGGGCCAAAAGTACCTAGCTCTAAGGATCTTATAAGCCATGGTCCTCCAAAAATGATATCCCCCACATGAGATGTCCTGAAAATAGTCATATCTCTTTGGGATTCTTGTGGGTCTAGACACCTCAATAGGACTCCCAGAGGATCCTTCCAGTACAAAACCAGATCAATGATACAATATTTGATTTCTTTGAGTTTCAAATCTCTCACCTTGTTTTTTTCCAAACCATCAGCAGGCCTCAACCTCTGTAGGAAATATATGATATCTTTGTACCAAGGACATCCTGCTAAGTTGGGACCGACATGAGAGTATTCAGTAGCAATCCCAATTTGCTGATTTTTTGAGTCTACATTCATGAAATTAACTCACAATGCTTTGCAATTTGATTCAACCAACAAATTGGCTAAACCTTAGCCTTTCACCAATTTGGTGGGTTTTATTTCTAGGTCAAACTCCAGAATATTGGCAACCACTTGCTTCTCTTCCCATCTATATCTGGTTGGATCAATACCTCCTTCACCGCGGGCGAGGGGACATATGCGATAATTTTTGAATGCAAAACATAGATTCTGAAATCCTTGAGGACCTTGACCAAATAATAGGCTTTCTCTCCATGATATTGTATCTCATTTATGCATCCCTCAGTGCTCTACTGAAAAAGGAAATAGGTTGTTCCAAACATTTTGCATTTCTTTGTAGAAAAACAACAGCCAGTGTATCAGATGAAGCGAAAGAAAATATCATAAATTCCTTAGAATAGTCAGGGCTGATGAGCACAGGCGCTTCAGTCAAAGCCATATTGATTTGGTTGAAATAATTTCTAGACTCAGCAGTCCATTTCACTTCATTCCCCTTTCTGAGCATGGATGTAATGTATTTAACCAACTCAACAAAATTAGAAATGAACCTCCTCAGAATGTTGATCTTACCCAAGAAAGACTGAATCTCTTTCCTAGATTTGGGAAAAGATAAGGACCAGATGGCCTCTACTCTTCTTGAATCAATCTTCACTCCTTCAACTGACAGAATATTCCCTAACAATTTTCCCTCTTGCATCGCAAATAAAGATTTCTTAGGATTGAGAGAGAGATGAAACCTTCTTCACTTCAAGAAGACTTTCTTCAGATGATGGAAATTCTCTTTATCAGACCTTGAAAATACTATAATGTCATCCTGATAGATGACTACAAATTTGTCCTTTTCTCCAATGAAGGCGATGTCCATGGCTTGCTAGAAGGTCTCTCCTGCATTCATCAATCCAAAGGGAATTTTAGCATACATGAGCGTGCCCCAAGGAGTAGTGAAAGCCATATTCTCTCTATATTTAGGCAAGACAGAGATCTGGTTATACCCGGAGAAACCATCAGCCATAGACATCCTAGATGAAGCAATCACTCTTTGCAAAATGTGCTCCATTTTTGGCAAGGGGTAATTATCCCTTTTAGATATTCTGTTCAAATTTCTGAAATCGACACACAACCGGATTTCCCCATTCTTCTTCCTCACATGCACCAAATTAGCTACCCACTCTGAAAATCTCAAAGGGATGATGATCTATGCATCCAACAACTTTTTGACTTCTTTTTCCATAATCGAGAGTAGCATGGTATTTATCTGTCTGAGCTTCTGCTTGAAAGGTTTGGCATATTCTTTCAAATGGATTTTGTGTTCGATGATGCTAGTGTCATATGTTCTCAAATCCTCATACTTACAGGAAAACAAATCAACAAACTCCTTGAGAAGCCTGACATACTCAACCCTTTACTCCTTTGATAAGCTGCTAGACAGTTTGACCCATTTGGGATCCTCCTTTATTCCTAGATTGTATTCAGCCACATCAGATTCTTTAGTTGATCCTTCAACCTTTACAACAACATCATTTATGTAAAACAATATCTCCAAAGGGACAATCCCCTTTGGAATATGGTTGCTAGGCAACTGAACAATATGATGGTTAACAATTTGATTCATAAAAACATCAGCATGAGGACTTTCTTCAGAATCCTGATCGTGATCAATATGCATATCCAAAAATTCATCCACAGTCTCGAGGAACTTTTTTATCTCCACATCATCCTCAAAGACCTTCCAATGTTTGACATTGTCAAGAATAAAGGGTCTGTATTTTATCTCCACCTCATACTTGATCTTCGAGGGCAAAGGGACCTTGAAATTACTTGCCGATACTGCCAAGGAATATGCCACAAAGTTCTTCTCCCTTGGAACAAATGAGATATTAAAATCTAGGAAGTAACTGTCAATCATATCCCAAACTTCATTTCTATAGGCCCTTAACCTTGTGTTATTAGTGTTTTAGGATAAATCCGTGAGTGCAGACACAAACTGATCTCCCTAGATCCACCTGGATCTAGAACAAAACAGGACAGAATAATACACTTTCCCTAGATTTTAACTGTTGAATGAACTAGGAGGCAAGAATCATGTACATGCCTTATGATCGCTTCCTTGGGTCTCTGTTGTTCCAAGATTTTCTCCAATGCTCTTGTATCGTCCAGACCACAACAAAACAAACCAATTGAAGTGAAGACAATTCAATATTTTCAACAATTAATCCATACATATGATCAAGGAGTTATGTAATAAAGTGACATCAGCTTTATGGGAAAGGGACATATTACTGTATTATATTGATTGAAAGTGAAACTCACAACCTAAGCCTTGATGTTGTAAACCTCCTTTTGATGGCTCCTAGCTCTGACACACACACTTGCTCATGCATGAAGAAAATCAACCACTTTCGATAACCTTGCTGGTGTCTTTAGCTGCTGTAGCATCAATCCTTCATACAATCTTCCACTAATTCTCCAATTAATCTCTTGCTAGCTTGCTTCTAACCTTTTCCATAAGCATTCTCTTCAATATACAGGAGAGAATAGATTAGTTACTTAGATAGGAATGATCCCAAGATATCAGGAAAACCAGTACTTAGATAACCATTCGAATGCCAACTCATCCTTCTAGAAGATTCTCTTCTAGAAGGCTCGATAACTTCATCTTTTTCCTTCCTTTAGAAGATGTTCACACCCTAATAGTTAGGTACAGTGCGAACCCCTCGCACCCCAGCTTAATACAGCCTGTGAGAATCATGCATTCTCGCAGACAAATATATAGGTAGCCTGCGAACCTTCCTTAAAAATATGATTTCTGGAAGTAGACAAAGGTAACTTTTCTCAGGAAAGTGTTCTAGTGAAGAGCTTGATTTTTCCATTATCATTACATCATCATGACGACCAAAATTGTGGATAATAGAATGCCCCCCAAAGTCTGAGATTGGAACCAGTGATAGTCGATAGACTTTGTAAACTGCATGTCTGTGTTGAGAACCAAGATCACATCTAATTGGAGACCTGCAAACATCCAAGCATCGACAGAATATCATATATATCAATTCTGACGTAGGCATTCCCATACTCAGATCATAGACTGATGACATCATAAACAAAGGTCATGGCCACCAATCATACACTGTGGATCTATACCGTCATAATATAGCATAGCCACCTAAATACACTGTGGATCTATGCGACAAAGTTTAAATCAAGACAACATAGCCACAAAACATACACAGTGGATCTATGTGTCACAAATTATACATACTCCATCGCAACCTAGATCACAAAGATAAATCCAGGGTCTTCAATCTCGTCACCCAAAGTACGAATCTAACCATGTGATTACATGTGTTGAAGTCGAACATGGTAGAAACCACTTGATTACCGGTCATTGATGTAACCATTAACAAGTGCGAGGGAAATCACCATTGATGTCAATGACTCCCAAGGTACTATAGTACAATCCATCGACTGTGAATAAATGAGTTGATGTTGAACATCTGACGAAATCTTTCTATCAGGGGCCAATGATGTAAAACCACTGTCGAAAGCGAGGAAACTTGCCATTGAGGCATGCAAGCTCCAAGGTACTGAATAATTTCTAACTCTTGATTCCAGATAATGTGCTGAAGTCGATGGAACAAAACTCGTCACAGGAGGGCCTTGATGTATCCCCCATCAATGACACGAAATGAGTAACTGAGTTTGAAAGTGAAACAGAGTATGTGACAATTGGACTTTGGACACAGGGAAGGCCGACACGGAGAGAATGGATAACTACAGATGGCCGACTCAATAGAGGTTTTAGATGGACTGCTCTTGAACATATGAATGACACGACCAATGATTTGGCAGCATTGAATCAAAGATGACACATGGAAAGACCTTGTGGAAAATCGAATGAGAGACAAATGGATTTCCCAAACCAGCCTCAAATGATGAATAGGGGGTGTCATGTTCAAGAGCTACACTTACTGCCAATCAATACAAAGATGAAA
>JZKD02S0556342.1:1712925-1731791 GCA_000966675.3 Picea glauca | reverse complement strand
ATATATGGCAGGACTGTTGAGAGGGGAATGTGCTGAAAAAGAAACCACAATTGCTGAAGGAAGGTGGTGGAAGGCACCTGGAATGGTGGCATTAACTTCCATCGAAACCAATACTGTATTTGGAATTCACTGGCCCAGAGAACCAAGAGTGGCTCATTGGCCCGAAATAAATGACTCGTAGGTTGGTAGGTAGAGGGCTCCTCATGAGTAATGAGGGATGGGGGTGAACTACCCATCTGCAGAGGCATCGAACCTGACCTCTGTGGAGAAATTTGTGCCACACGCAACCTCACCAGAAAAAGAAAAGGTAGGTAAAAGGTGTGGAATAGGGAAGACACGAGGGGGATGAGGAGAAGACTGGAAGAACTCTGGAAAAATATATAGGGTGAGTGATAGCAAAAAAGGAGAGTAACCTTCATTCTCAGTCACTGGTGAATAGAGACTCAGTTGTGCAGCATCATGGTCTCAACTCGGGGGTGGCTAGTGGTAAGTCCCTTCAGAATCGCTGAGCCTACGGTTGGGTGGAAACGAGCACCCCTCTCAGCAGTTGCAATCACACTTGGTGTTATTTCTGATAAGTGCTTTATATGTTGCATCTTGAAATGTATATTCTGACATGTATGTTCATAGTCTGTGCAATTATGAATGGTTTCAGTATAAGACTGTCTGTGTGGTGTTTTGATCAAAAATGGAGGTTACTTGCTTATAATGGAAAGACCACCTATGGCTTACATATATATATATATGCTTATATAATTTGAATGGATTCAGATTTTTCAAGTCTGTTCTCGGGAAATTATTTCCCTTATCTGTCTCCAGTAATACCCTGGATAGATCTCCCCATAGAGACACACTTCTTGGAAAGTTTACCAAGAACCTGAAAGAGGATTTGATGGTGTAAGTATTAGTAGTCTTGGACAAGGAAGAGTGGTCCTCTTAAGATCTTAATATTTTGGTATTTCGGCACCTGGGGTATCCAAGTGCGAGTTCTCTCATATTCGCAAGTCCCGAAACCCCGATTTGTGAAATCCTAAAATGGCAACGTGTGGATAGGTATCGATTGACAGACGAGATCATATCGGAATATCTGAGGTTAGTCGCGACTGTTAGATTAGAGGAAGAAACGAGGGTGTTAATGCCTCAACCCCTTTTCCTTTTATCTTCGTAAGTAGTGAAGAAATTGGGATTGTAGATCCCAAGGTCCGTGGGAGTACCTAGACCATCCATTTATAGGGACACGTGGCTACCAGTAAGCATTTCAGCATTTCGGTACCTAGGAAAACAAAGAGCAAGAACCCTGGTCATCGCGAGTCATGAAACTCTGATAACCGAAACCCTAAAATAGTTTAAGGAGTGGATGAGGTAGGATAGTTCGAAATTTCGGTACCCGGGATGCCTAAGTGTGATTCCTTTTGTACTTGCAAGTCCCGAATCCCCAGTCCACAAAATTCTGATGGGAGAAACCCCAAAATAGATGCGCAGGTTTAAGAGTTAGTATTTCAGAGTTTAGGCTCCCGGAAGGTCTAGGTGCAAGATCTCCTGTCTATGCACATCGTGAAACTTCGATTCACAAAACCCCGAATTTGGTTGAGGGTATGGTGAGAGGGTGTATTGGCTTTTTAGCACTTGGGTAGTCAAGGAGAGTGAATCTTTGACCTCCGGTATCATGAAATCCAGTTATGGCATAGTGTGACTTTGGTTGGCATTTTCGACATTTCGGTACCCGGAAGACCCAAGGGTAAGATCCTCATGTCATCGCACATCGTGAAATCCTGAAGTATGAAGCCCCGAGAAGGTCTAGCATGGGTAAGCCTTGGTGTTTCGGTGTTTCAGCAACCAAGAAACCCAAGGGTCAGTCATCTTGTATTCATAAGTCTTGAAATATCAACTTGCGGAGTCCTGAAAAGATAGAAGTGAAGAAGTTATTTATACTTTGGTATTCCGACACCCAGGGTACCTAAGCGTGGGGCCCATGTAATTGCCAGTCTCAAAACCCCGAAATAGTGGAGCCTGCGTAGAGTTTGGCATTTCGGAGTTTTGACTCCTGGGAAACCTAGGCGCGAGAGCTCTTGTCGTCGCATGTCCCAAAATCCCGATGGAGGAAACCCCGAAACAATGAAGCATGTTTAAAGTTGGTGGTTCAGAGTTTCATCTCCTGGGAAACCTAGGTGCGAGACCTCCTATCATCGCATACCCCAAAATTCTGGTATGTGAAATTCTGAAGTGTAGAGTACCTGGACTTAACCTGGGTTGCCATTAATTTCATTAAGCGGTCAGACCCATTTCGGGTTTTGGCCCGTTGAAAGGTAAGAGAACAGGGGGATTACAGGCATGGCGATTTACCGAACCACAAAATCTGATGAACCCTTCTTCGGTAAGGCCTATGGTCATAGCCTCCGAGCATGTGGGTAGGGATAAGTTATGGTAGGGCCTGTATCAGTCTCATAGGGATTCGGGGAATTCTATTCCTTAGAGAAAAGATGAAAAAGGCCGAAAAGTTTTGATTTCCGTAGTGGGTGTGTGACAAATTGGTATCAGAGCATGGTTACAACACTTGGCCTCCTTGGTCTCATGAACGAGTTGCACAGGAGCTCTGTTCGAAATACTCCCAAAAGGAGTAACCCTCTATCTTAACCCTCTTACTTCAAAAGGTCAAATTTCAAAATGAAAACCCGACTGTGTATCCATATGAAAGAAATATGAATTATTCGCAGGTTGTGAATGTATCTAAACATTGACTAACAACCAACGTTTGTCTTTTTCACCCAAGCGGACGATCAACCATGGGAAATTACAGACGCAGAGAATGGTGACTCACCAAGAGGTGGGAGAGGGCTCCCACAATAGAGATGAAGAGTCTGATGTAAGAAAGGCAGTAGGGATCCCTCAAGATCTAGCTGAGACTGTGAGGAGCCTCATGGTCAAATTGCAAAGCTGCAAGGCTGACAATGAAAGGATGATGAAAGAATAAGAGAAACAAACCGAAATTAACGCAGTTTTACTGCAGAGCTTATCTGACCTACAACGAAAAATGCAACATGAACCTAAGATACAAAAACATGTCCATATTAGTGGCCACACTAAGAGGAGAACCTCGAGAAAGGTCCACCCCAGAGGAAAAGGAACAATGTCGGATGATTCCTCTGAGAAGGAAGCTAGCGATTCAAAGGGCTCTTCTAGAAGAAGAACTAGTTCCTGTCCCCAAAGAAAATAGAAGAAGTGAAAGCTTTCCAAGGATCATAAATTTGAAGAATTCAGGAAGGCCAAACCACCCTCCTTTGACAGTAAAATAAAGAAGGGAGAGGAAGCAGAGGCCTGGCTGCTTGGACTAAAGAAGTATTTCAGAGTCCATGACTTCTCAGAAAATCTGAAGGCCTGAGTGGCCACCTTCAACTTAAATGAAAAGGATTCCATTTGGTGGGAAGACCTTAAGAATGTAAAAGGGGTTCACGAAGAGGACCTGTCTTGGGATCAATTTGAGAAATACTTCCGGAAGAAGTATTTGTCGAAAAAATATTTCGACGAGAAGACTAAAGAGTTTTATGAACTCAAACTGGGGCAAATCACTATAGAGGAATATGTCAACAAATTCCTCGATTTGTTGAGGTATGTACCTTATATAAAATAAGAAAAGGCAAAGGTGAAACGCTTCATCAATGGACTACCTAAGGACTACTGGAACATAATTGAATTTGATGAGCCAAAGACCCTAGAAGGCACTATTCGAAAGGCAACATATTGCCATGAACAATTTGGACATTGAGCAGAACCTCGTGAAGGATGGAAATAGAGGAATAGTTCAGGATTTCAGAAAAAAGGGGATTAAATCCCTAGGATTTAAGAACTCTAAGAAGAACCCAAGAATGAGCTTCCTAGCCCGGAGTGTACACCAGTAGAACTTTCCCTCATTGGGAGGAAATAAAACTTCTGGACCTATACCAGTGAAGGCTGATAACACAAAGAGAGAACATCTAAAATGTTAGGGTTGCAGAGAAGAACATCTCCTGAGAGATTGTCCACACCGACAACAGAATAGTCGGAGAATTTATAACATCCAGGAAGCTACTACCATCAATTATGTGGCCATGAGTGTGCCGTAGATTTATGTAGCCTTGGATAATAACTAAGCTGACCATCAAGCTTCAATGGTGGAAATAGAAGGTATGATTTCCAACCATCTGGTGTCTATTTTGATTGACCCTGGTTCAAATTTGAGTTATATATCCCCTAAGGTTGTTGATAAGTGTAAACTACAGCCACACAAAAACACCAAGACATGGTTGGTACAATTAGCCACTAGCACCAAAAGAAGGGTAACAGAGGTCATACCAGCCTGCCAATTGATGTTGGGTGAATTCCCCACCCAAGTAACCCTTAACATATTACCCCTGGGATTGTATGATCTATTGATTGGTATGGAATTCCTAGCCACCCATAAAACTAGATTGGACTGTTACCATAAAACCTTAGATTGTGTAAGTCAAGAAGGAAATAGGATAAACCTTCAAGGGATCTGAAAACCTGTATCGGTGAGACAAATATCAGCTCTGCAATTGAGAAAGTATTGCCAAAAGGGATGTCCCGTATATGCAATACAGGTGTTAAAAACCATCGAAGGTGACAAACCAAGCCTTGAAGACCACCCTACCCTGAGAGAATACATAGATGTATTTCCAGAAGAGGTACTGGGTCTACCTTCGAGAAGGGGCATTGACTTCTCGATAGAACTTGCACCAAGAGTGGTGTCGGTGTCTAGGACACCCTACCGGATGAGCACACCCGAGTTAGTTGAACTCAAATTGCAATTAAAAGAAATGATGGACAAGGGATATATTCAACCCAACATGTATCCATGGGGAGCACCAGTCCTATTTGTGAAAAATGAGGAAGGTACCCTTAGACTGTGTATATATTATAAACAACTTAATAAGGTAACCATAAAGAACAAGTACCCCTTACCCAGGATCGATGACCTATTCGATCAATTGGGAGGTGCGTCTATTTTCTCAAAGATTGACTTGAGGTCGGGATACCATCAAGTCCGAATCAAAGGTGAAGACATCCATAAAACTACTTTTCAGACACGGTATGGTCACTATGATTTTGTGGTAGTGCCATTTGGGTTAACCAATTCCCTTGCCACATTCATGTGCTTGATGAATAATGTACTTAGCAAATTTCTAGACAAATTTGTGTTGGTTTTTATTGACGACATATTAATTTACTCTAAGAATAGAGAAGAGCATGAAGAGCACCTTAGGCTTGTGCTGCAAGTGCTAAGAGAACATCAGCTCTATGCCAAATTCAACAAATGTGACTTCTTCCAGAAGCAAACACATTACTTAGGCCGTGTCCTATCTGAAGAAGGGGTAGTAGTAGACCCTGACAAGAGCAGGTCTATCATGGAATGTCCTACCCTAAAGGATGTTTTGGATATCAGATCCTTCATTGGATTAGAAGGATACTATATGAGATTTATAAAAGGATTCTCCAAGATTGGTTGTCCAATCACTGCCCTCTAGAAAAAGGGGACAAAATTCGCATGGACACAAAAATGTGAAGAGAGATTTCAAACCCTGAAACATCTACTAACCCATGCACTCGTGCTGAAAATTGCTGACTCCGAAGCAGATTTCCTTGTGTGCACAGATGCCTACAAGGAAGGGCTCAGAGGAGTCCTGATGCAAGGAGGAAATGTGGTCTGCTATGAATCCTAGAAATTGAACGAACATGAATTCAACTATGCGACTCATGATCTAGAACTGGCTGCCATAGTGCACGCCTTGAAAATGTGGAGGCATTACCTCCTAGAAAGAAATTTTTTACTTATGATAGATCACTGTGGATTGTGATATTTGTTTGACCAACTGAAGCTCAATGCCAGACACTCTAGGTGGATGGCCCTTCTTAGCGAATTTGATTTCAAAATCAAACACATTAAAGGAAAAGAAAATAGGGTGGCCGATGCCCTTAGTAGAAGCATGAAAACAATTCACCTAGCAGCAGTGAGCACCTGTGAGACGGATTTCAAGGAAAGAGTCAGAAATGCACAAGAGACAAATCCCTTCATCCAGACCATGACCTTATACCTAGAGCAAGAACCCACTAGGGTAAAATATGAAGGCTACTAGATGACCGAAGGAGGTCTGCTCACTTACAGAAGTAGATTGTACATTCCAGATTGTGACAACTTGAAGAGGTTCATTATGGATGAACTACATAAAAGACCCTATACTGGTCATCCAGGATACTAGAAGATGATCACTACCACCAGGAAACAATTTTATTGGCCTGGATTGAAGAAAGACATAGCTGAATACTTGGCCAAATGCATAGAGTGCCAACAAGTTAAAGAACAACATCGACACCCAATAGGATTATTGCAACCTTTACCAATCCCAGAATGGAAATGGGAAACCAACTCTATGGATTTCATCACTGGATTACCAACCTCAACCAAATAGAATGACACCATTATGATGGTGGTGGATAAATTGAGCAAGTCTTCTCATTTCGTCCCCATCAAATCAACTTGCAAAGCAATCGATATCGCCCAGGTATTCATGAAGGAGATATTCAAACTGCATGGTACGCCGAAAGAGATCGTGTCCGACAGAGACACGAAATTTACTTCCAACTTTTGGAATCACTGATGGCTGGTTTAGAGACCAAGTTGCTATTTAGCACCGCTTATCACCCTCAAACTGATGGACAGACAGAAAGAGTGAACCAAATACTAGAAGACATGTTAAGAATGAATGTGATGCATCAACCCAAGAAGTGGGAAGGATACCTGCCACTGGTGGAATTCGCTTACAACAATGGCTACCAAGAATCCCTAAAGATGAGTCCGTTTGAAGTCCTCTATGGTAGGCCATGTAAAAATCCTGTCAGTTGGAGTAATCCCGTAAGAAGAATTTCTTTTGGACCTGACATGTTGAAAGAAATGGAACAACAAGCAATTCAGCTAAAACAAAACCTGAAGGTCACACAGAACCGGTAGAAAAGTTTTGCAAACCAAAAGAGAACTCCAAGAGAGTTCAAGGCGGGAGACCATGTATATCTCAGAGTTAGGCCTAGGAAGAGTTCCCTAAAAATGGGAGTTTGTGCCAAGTTGGCACCTCGATATTGTGGACCCTTTGAGATTCTAGATAGAGTGGGACCTGTAGCCTATTGGCTAGCACTTCCTCCCACAGTAAAATCACATAATGTTTTCCATGTGCCATTATTGAAGAAATATGTACATGATGTTAACCATATAATTGATTGGTCTGTGATCCAGGTGGAACTGGAGGGAGAATTTCTACCAGAACCTCAATGCATACTATACAGAAAGGAAACCCCACTCTGGAACTAAACCATTTCATAGGTCAAGGTGCAGTGGAGATATTTTGGCCCAGATGAGGCTACATGGGAAATGGAGGATGCCATGAAATAGGCATATCCGATTTTGTTTACATCTGTACATGCATGTCATGTGGATAGATAAGAACATTGAGGACAATGTTCCTATAAGGGGGAGGGAATTGTAACACCATGTTTCCCCCAGTCTGTAAAAATAACTATACTGGCTAAGAACTATGGCAAACTCAAGAATGTGAATGTGTGATGTGTACGGACCTTATGAAAAAGGTCGATGAATGTAAATAATATATATATATATATATATATATATATATATATATATATATATATATATATATATATATATGTATATATATATATATATGGCAGGACTGCTGAAAGGGGAATGTGCTGAAATAGAGACCACAATGGCTGAAGGAAGGTGGTGGAAGGCACCTGGAATGGTGGCATTAAATTCCACCAAAACCAATACCGCATTTGGACTTCACTGGCCCGGAGAACCAAGAGCGGCTCGCTGGCCTAAAATAAATGACTCACAGGTTGGTAGGTAGAGGGCTCCTCATGAGTAATGAGGGATGGGGGTGAACCGCCCATTCGCAGAGTCCTTGGACCTGACCACCACGGGGAAATTCATGCCACATGCAAGCTCGCCGTAAAAATAAAAGGTAGGTAAAAGGTGTGGAAGAGGGTAGACGCGAGGGGGATGAGGAGAAGATCGGAAGAACTCTTGAAAAATATACAGGGTGAGTGATAGCAGAGAAGAAGGAGAGTAACCTTCATTCTTGGTCACTAGTGAACAGAGACTCAGTTGTGTAGCATCATGGTCTCATCTCAGGGGTGGCTAGTGGTAAATCCCTTCAGAATCGCTGAGCCTACAGTTGGGTGGAAACGAGCACCCCTCTTAGCAGTTTCAATCACACCTGGTGTTATTTTTGATAAGTGCTTTATATGTTGCATCTTGAAATGTATATTCTGACATGTATGTTCATAGTCTGTGCAATTATGAATGGTTTCAGTATAAGATTGTCTATGTGGTGTTTTGATCAAAAATGGTGGTTACTTGCTTATAATGGAAAGACCACATATGGATTACATTTATATATATGCTTATATAATTTGAATGGATTTAGATTTTTCAAGTCTATTCTCGGGAAATTATTTCCCTTATCTGTCTCTAGTAATACCCTGGATAGATCTCCCCACAAAGACACCCTTCTTGGAAAGTTTACCAAGAACCTGAAAGAGGATTTGATGGCGTAAGTCTTAGTAGTCCTGCACGAGGAAGAGTGGTCCTCTTAAGATCTCAATATTTCGGTATTTCGGCACCCAGGGTATCCAAGTGCGAGTTCTCTCATATTCGCAAGTCCTGAAACCCCGATTTGCGAAATCCCAAAATGACAGCGTGTGGATAAGTATCGATTGACAGATGAGATCCTGTCGGAAGATCTGAGGTCAGTCACGACCATTAGATTGGAGGAAGAAACGAGGGCATTAATGCCTCAACCCCTTTTCCTTTTATCTTTGTAAGTAGCGAAGAAATTGGGACCGTAGATCCCAAGGTCCATGGGAGTACCTGGACCGTCCATTTATAGGGACACATGGCTGTCAGTAAGCATTTCAGCATTTCAGTACCTGGGAAAACAAAGGGCAAGAACCCTGGTCATCGTGAATCATGAAACCCCGATAACTGAAACCCTGAAATAGTTTAAGGAGTGGATGAGCTAGGATAGTTCGACATTTCAGTACCCGAGATGCCTAAGTGCGAGTCCCTTTGTACTCACAAGTCTCAAATCTCTGATCCATGAAATTCCAATGGGAGAAACCCTGAAATAGATGTGCAGGTTTAAGAGTCGGTATTTCAGAGTTTCGGCTCCCAGAAGGTCTAGGTGTGAGATCTCCTATCTACGCACATCATGAAACTTCGATTCATGAAACACCGAATTTGGTCGAGGGTATGGTGAAAGGGTGTATCGGCTTTTTGGCACCCGGGTAGTCAAGGAGAGTGAATCTTTGACCTCCGGTATCGTGAAATCCATTTATGGCATAGTGTGACTTTGGTCGACGTTTTCGACATTTCGGTACCCGGAAGACCCAAGGGTAAGATCCTCATGTCATTGCACGTCGTGAAATCCCAAAGTATGAAACTCCGAGAAGGTCTAGCTTGGGTAAGCCTTGGTGTTTTGGTGTTTCAGAAACCAGGTAACCCAAGGGTTAGTCATGTTGTATTCATAAGTCCTGAAATCCTGACTTGCGGAGTCCCGAAAAGATAGAAGTGGAGAAGTTATTTATACTTCAGTATTCCGGCACCCGGGGTACCTTAGCATGGGCCCCATGTAATCTCCAGTCTCAAAACCCCAAAATAGTGGAGCCTACATAGAGTTTGATGTTCCGGAGTTTTGACTCCTGGGAAACCTAGGAGTGAGACCTCCTGTCATCGCATGTCCTGAAATCCCGATGGAGGAAACCCTAAAATAGTGAAGCATGTTTAAAGTTGGTGGTTTGGAGTTTCGGCTCCCGGGAAACCCAGGTGTGAGACCTCCTTTCATCGCATACCCAAAAATTATTGTATGTGAAATCCTGGGTTGCCATTAATTTCATTAAGCAGTCAGACCCGTTTCGGGTTTTGGCCCGTTGAAAGGTAAGAGAAAAGGGGGATTACAGGCATGGCGATTTCCCAAAACACGAAAGTTGATGAACCCCTCTCTGGTAAGGCCTGTGGTCATAACCACCAAGCATGTGGGTAGGGATAACATATGGTAGGGTCTGTATCAGGCCTGTAGGGATTCGGGGAATTCTATTCCTCGGAGAAAAGATGAAAAAGGCCAATTTTTTTTGATTTCCATAGTGGGTGTGTGACAAGTTTCCTCCAATGGGATTCCGAAATGCCCCACCCTTTTCTTGATGAGACTATCCACTCCCACTTAATTTCAATGATATTGGTTCACACCCCCAATATCTCAAACAAACACATCTAAAATCTTTCTAAAAATTCACTAAGTTTTCTTCCATAGGAGGTGCAAAAAGAATTTTTTTAGTCTAGGTAGGATCTCGGGGATAGGCATCCAAATAACCCCCCGTTATCTGGTTCTCACATCTTCAAACAATAGAAGTTGACAACTAGGGAACTTTTAAATCCTCCAAGTCAATTTTTCCTACACCATAAGGCAGGGAGATACTTGTGAAGGGTCAAAGGTTGAGGTCTGGTTGTTCTGTGCATCCCCCCTTGAGGGACCCACCTCTTGGATGGGATCTAGCCCATGACCCATTTCTGAGGCTGAAAATCTAAATGCCACACTTTGACTGAGGTACCTAGTGACCAAACATTAGGACATCTACCCAGGTGGCAACTATGGGATGCAATTGCACCTTGATCGGATTTTGTGTGGCTATTGGGAAATATCACCAGCTCTTTCGGGATATGCACCCTCTACCCCTCATTATAACTGATTACTTCATCCTTCACTAGTTTCTCTTCCAGTGGCTTCAGACCCCACTGTCAAGTGCTATTGAACGGTCCAGTGCTTTTTGAGAGGAAGGATGTTACATCTTTTAGGACACGAGCATTTTTTTTCTTTGTTCTCCCATGCGGACAAAATCCACCTATCCACATGTATGTTTCTTTATCAATTGATTTATTTATGATGCCCTTGTGATTACATGTGATTTTGAAATATATTGTGAAGGTACAAAAATTATAGCAATGACTCTTGTTCATTTATTTCTCTCATCACCATTTTCACACATCCACTTGGCTAGTCAGACATCATAGGGAACCCACAGAATCCCCGTCATTCTAGATGCTTGCTAAATCTCCCTCCTATTCTAGGGGGAGTTCCTAGTCTTGCCAACTTATCGAATCCACTTTCTCACACCCCTGTGAGTGCTACTGTCTTGGGATCAACTTTGCTTGGTTCCACTTTACTTTGGTCCACTTCCCAAGGTTATCTATCCACTCGTTCTCCTTTGCATGGAAGCGGGATACTAACTTCTTCCCAAGGTGTAAGTACAACCCCACCTAGCCCCCCCATGGGTCAGGTACACAAAACACTCACACAATGGCTGGAACTAATCCTCCACCACCACCCCAGATGCCATATTTAGCTGTCCTGAACATACCGGATCTGACTAAGCTCACTAATGATCCTATATTGCATGACCCCACTTGGCCTACAATGCCTACCAAAATACCTTCAGACATCCCCAAGTTTGAAGGAAAAGCAGGAGATAACTCGACCAACCATATCATGATCTTTCATTTATGGTGCTTTTCAAACATCATCATGGACAACTCCATCCAATTGAGGTTATTTCAATGCACACTCACTGGCCCATCAACCAAGTGGTATGTAGAAGAACAATATGGGTCCCATGTGACCTTTGAATCTTTGGCCAAAGCATTTTTGACCTTATTTCAACTACCAATCTGTCATGACAATGGTCTCAAACTACTCTCAAAATTTAAACAAACCTCTGCCACACACATTGTTGACCACATTCATGAATGGCGTCAGTGACGTAGTCCATGCAACGCTGAAGAAACCAAGCAACAATGCCTCAATTGATTTCTCAAGTCACTTGTTTCCCTCCTTTCTAAGGATGTGGCTACCACCGTCCCCCACACTGAAGAATAAGCCATTGGAAAGGCTCAATAATTCGAACTCATTTATTCCCAGTCAGGATAATTATATACAGTACTACTTGACGCCCCAAGACCCATTCCATTCATCCAAGACATACCTGGGATGTCTCACTCCGCAGATGGATTGATTGGTACCACAACACACCACAATCTAGACCCCCCACAAACAACTATGTATGGTACACCTCCATATCCACCGATATATGGAGGAAATACTTACTATCCGCCTCCCCCTTATCAACAACCATACCCTATTTCCCTTCCTCCACCCATAAGTGCACCCTCGTCGACACTCATAATGCACCTGACTATTCAACCAAGTTCTGGGAAATCCTCTACTCTTGCTTACAACCTAAACACCAGTGAAAGCACCACACACTCCTTTGTACCTTACGGATCATTGCCACAACATAATCCGTACTTCCCATTTCCTGGTCCTTCCCAGCCCATTTATTCTCCATAAGGGAAACCACATGCCAGGGTTAAATTTTTTCAACCCTCTCCCATTCAAAAAGTACACCACTTCGAACAACTGAATATGGAAAATCTGACCCATCAATCGAATAATGCCAAAAAGAAAGGAAAAAACTGAAACAATAATAATCTAGGACCAGGAGGGAATCACCCCCAAAAGAACCAACCTACTGGGGGAAATCAGAATCAAGGGAACCAAGATCCTTAAGGGGGCAATAACAAATTCCAAGGGAAGAATAACAACAATATCCAGACAAAATTCCCTTGTACCCTCTACCTTGAGTATGGCCATTATACTCACCATTACCCCCAAATTGCTGACTTTAAATGGATGAAAGACTCTGTGAATGGACCATGTCCCCCAACACGGCCTGCTCCTTAGTAGGCCCCCCAATAATATGTACAAAAACCACCCCCAGTCATGCTGCAAAACACCATTCCACACCAAGGGGTGATGGACACTCAACAGGAAATACATCTTGCCCCACCCTAGATGGGACAATATCCAAATCCTAGCAATCCTGCAGATCACACTATCCTACTCACTAGCGAGGAAGAAATTCTTCTACAAACATGCGACTGTAAATACAGTGCACCCCCTAAATCTTCCCTCACCATGTCGGAAGCATCCCCAATCACAGCTGGACCACCTCTGATGATTCCTCACCCTAATACTGAAACACCTCTCCATATTCCTCGCATCCCATTGCGAAGGAATGTCAACAACCCTCAGGCCAAGGCGACTCACAATTACAGTCTGGTTGATGACTTGGCACAATATCTTGCCACCATGTCTGTCTTAGAAGTCCTTCAAACCTATCCCAATCAATGGAAATCATTAATTTCTTCCCTGGGGGCAGTCAACCCTATTGATACCCAACTCATCACATTTGATCTTGACAGTGGGGCACCCCGCCTCCCTACTCTGGTAGTCTTCCAAATACCGGTTAAAATTTGGAACATCACATTTCATCACTGCATCATTGATGAAGGTGCATCCACCTGCATCATGTCCAAATCCATATGGAAAAAAATTGTCTCCCCTGAGCTCATACCATCCACCATCACTTTGAGAGCTTATGATGGACGACCATCCTCTCTCGAAGGTCTCTTCCAAAATGTCCTCGTTGAACTTAGGGGAAAAAATATCCTTATTGACATTGAGGTTATCGATGCCCCACTCGATTACAATATCTTGTTCAGTCATAGCTACATGTATTCTATGAAGGTAGTTGCCTCTTCCATTTTTCAAACCATGATGTTCCCCCATAACAGGAATATCATTACCATTGATCAGGATTCACATTAGGAGCCTAACCCCTCTTCCAACATCGATAACATCCTCCCTTTTGCCCACACCAATCCCGATGCCTACACACTTATTGATATGGGTCCCAAAATTTTCAAAGACCCATCCTTGCTAGGGACATACCATGGAGCACCACCGCTCATCCATCCTTCAACATAGGTATGTGTCGTCTCATCCAATGGAACTGAAACTAGAGATACCCTTACTCTCAATGAGACTTCTCTTATATCTAACGTCCCACTAGTCACAGATCTTCTTCCTCAGGAATTCCCTGAAAACTCTCCATCTCCACCTGTTCCTGATTTCATCTTACCCTAGGGTCACATCCTGGTTTCAGAGACAATCCCCAAAGAACTTACTCAAATTCCCTTCTTTTACCCCCCACCAGGCGTACAAGCTTTCCAGGTAGCCACAATGCTTACCCTCCCCAATATGGTGTTGAAAATCCCAGTCTAGTATCGACATCCCCCTGTGATGGTCCATAAACTATCCCTCACTCCCCAAACAAAAGGAATCCTGATGGAGATTCCAATACTTACTCCCACCACACCACCCTCACCCCCACTTGCTAGCACCACTGCTACAACTGGGGGTAGACGAAAGAAGAAAGATCCCATCACTCCCCTTCCTCCTCACATACAACCTCCTTGCGCTCTATGTGAGCAGGACACACACCCCACCAACAAATGCCCATCTCTTCCTGAGCTACGCAATCTAATTCAACTCCCTCGAGTAACGACACCACTCGTCGCTTCATCTAGTACTACCACTCTCTCCCCTAATGCAAGTAGCAAAGGAATAGAAACAAAATTCGCATGTACCATCTGTTCAGAGTATGGACATTACACCCATCATTGCCATATGCTACCTCAATTCTAGAAGATGCTAACGACAGTACGCTAGAGATTTCAACAAGAACCCACTCCATCCACGTCATCTCAAACACATGTCACCGACATCCATTATCTGACGACCTCCGTCAACGAACGTATGAGATTCCCTTTCTCTCTCTATGAATCACTAGATCATTTCACATACCAATGTCCTATGATCATTGAATACAGGCATCGCCAAATGGCCCTGATTCAAAATCCTACACCCCCCCCAACAGAATCAGTGATTACCCCTACTTCATCACCAACAATTATTCATGTCTTTTCCCTTGAGCCTGAGGCACTCCCTACTCCTCCATGGTTCTTGGATATCTTATACGAGGATTTGCCCCCAAATCCTCCCAATTCTCTAGTTCATTTCCCCATGGAACGTTTACACCCGACTACCATTTTTAACCCACAATATCTCGATATCTGGTTTATGTCAAGTGAACCATTGCCACCCCCTTGTGTCACCCCCTCTACCTCTTCACTACTCGAAGACAACCACACAGTGACAACTACCGATGTTACCTCCCTGGATCCCCTATATTCTTGATAGTTCCACTGCGATGAAGAAATCCTCGAGGAGTTAAATACCCCTGATTTCCCATGGGATCCGCTCCATCACAGATCTCTCTTTCTTTCACAGGAATCTTTTGCGCCTCCTAAACAAAACCCCATATACGCAATCAAAACCAAATATTTCCTCCCATCCGTGCATATAGATTGGTTCAATAACCCAATCCCTACCCTCGACGTTTTTGAAGAAGGCAATATGGCCAACATTTACCCCACTATCAAAATAGATATTTCTATCAAACCTGGAGTCGTAGAGGAAATCACCATTGGCACCACATGCTCTCCAGAAGAAATTATAGCCTACAAATCTCTCTTCCAGGAATACCGAGATATTTTTTCCTAGTCATACACAGAGATGCCTAGCCTCTATCCCTCTATTGTCAAACATCGTATAGACACCTGGCCTGATATCACACCTGTCCACCAAAATCAACATCCACTAAACACATCCAAAGCAGTGGCCGTCAAGGCTGAGATTGAAAAATTACGCGCTGCAGGGTTTATCTACCCCATCTCATATATGTCATGGGTCTCCAACCCTATCCCTATTAACAAAAAACAGGGCACTATTCACGTCTGTACAGACTTTCGCAATCTCAATCATGCATGTCCCAAAGAAAAATTTCCAACACCCTTTATCGACCAAATTATCAATGATTGTGCCAGCCACAAGGCTTTTTCCTTCATGTATGGGTTCTCTGGCTAGAACCAAATTCAAATTCACCTAGCCGATCAATACAAAACTGCATTCACTACCCCCTAGGGCACTTTTTCATATCGTGTCATGCCCTTTGGCCTCAAGAAATCTATCGCAACTTTCCAGTGGGCCATGACATACATTTTTCATGATCTGGCTCATATCATCCTCACATACTTGGATGACCTCACCACTCAGTCCAAGAAACACACTGAACACCTCGATGATTTATAGATCATCTTCCAACGATGCCGTCAATACAACATTTGTTTGAACCCCCTTAAGTGCATATTTTGCGTCACCGCTGGATGCCTCCTTGGGTTCATCGTGTCCCAATGCGACATCGTCGTGGACCCCCTCAAGGTCCAAGCCATCACAAAAATCTCCCCACCATGGAATTTGTACCAATTGTAGAGCCTACAAGGCAAAGCTAACTTTCTACAACGCATTGTCCCAGGTTACGCCACTCGCGCACATAGATTCCTTCACTTTCTATGCCATGACATCCCATTCCAATGGGATGAACATGCCAAAAATGATTTTGATGATATTAAAGTGGCACTCTCCAATGCCTTGTTGATTAGTCCACACGACTATAACCACAAATATATCCTCTACTTATCAACCTCAGCCATCTCAATAGCAGGAGTTCTTATCCAACTAGGGGATGATGACCATGAGCATGCCATTTACTACATTAGCAAAAATCTTTTAGGGGTACCCTTGAAATACAATCACGAAGAGAAACTCACCCTTGCATTTGTCCTCGCAGTCCAGAAACTGTGCCATTACATTCTACTTCGAACTACCAAAGTCATAGAAGATTCCAATCCCATGTAATACTTTCTCAATCACCGAAAAATTAATGGTAAATTTGCTTGATGGATCATCATCCTTCAGGAGTACGACCTCAAATTTTCAACACCCAAGAGCAAGAAAGCCCTTGTCCTCACTGAACTCGTTATGACATTTCCCTCCAATACTATGAGTTCCCCCGTTAATACCAACTTCCGCAAAGAACATCTCTTTTACATCACCTTGGATGATACGATGATCTCCTCGTCCACCTCCGAACACAAAAGTTCGGAAACCACCTCTCCTGGGACGATCATCGATGTATTTGCCACCAGGCCCTCTGCTACCTCCTTATTGGTGATATATTATATCGGTGAGGGGTCGACACCATACTCCATTGATGTTTGACCATCGACGAGGCCGATAGAGTCTTGAATGACTGCCATAGCGACGCCTATGGTGGCCACCTCTCAGGGATGTCCACCACCCCAAAAATCATTCACGTAGGCTACTTTTGGCCTACATTGTTTCACGATTGCATTCATGCTATGAAGCGATGTGAAAATTGTCAGCTATATGCCAACAAAGCATGAGCACCACCTTCTCTTATACACCTAGTCATTACTGCTAGCCCCTTTTGCAAGTGGGGCATAGACTTCATGAATTGCAACCCTCCATCCAACAATAGACACAAATACATCATTGTTGCAGTTGATTACTGCACCAAGTGGGCTGAAGCCATGCCTACCTTCAACAATACCACTGACACTACAGTGCATTTTTTCTTTAACCACGTCATCTCTCACTTTGGAGTACCACTACAACTAGTCTCTGATCATGGGAAACATTTCGAGAATGAGATTTTCATCAAACTTTCATCCAGGTTAGGCTTCTCCCACGAGTTCGCCTCCCCATACTACCCTCAGTCCAACGGATAGGTAGAGGCAGTGAACAAGGTACTCAAAACCATGTTGCAGTGCATGGTTAACAAACATAAAACCAATTGGCATCATATGTTGTTTTCCACACTATGGGCTTAGTGCACAACAGTTAAAATTGCCACTAGTTTCACACCATTTCATCTAGTCCATGGGGTCGAGGCCACTCTCCCCATCGAATGATAAATTTCCACCTTACGCACCGCTATTGAGATATTACCCAACACTTCTCCAATGGAGTAGTGGTTGTTAAACTTAGAGTCACTGGATGAAGACTATCGGTCTTCAGTACAAAACAATGAGGCAGCCAAAATATGATCAAAGGCCACCTTTGATCGCCATGTCAACCTTCTCTCATTCAACAAAGGTGACCTTGTCGTTGCTTACGATATTGCTCATGATACCCTCAATAATGGAAAATTTGAGTCATTATGGGATGGACCTTACATCATCCAACATTGCCTCACTAAAGGTGCATACATCCTAGCCTCCCCTGAAGGCCACCCTCTCAAAGAACACATCAACATGTTGTACTTAAAAGAAATTTTACGCCTGAGCATAGACATTCTACACTAGGATTTTTCTTTTTGTACACTTTTTGTAGAGTTTTTAATCTTCTTTATTCCCTCCATGCCTTACGTCTAATCTACCATTTATGTTCTTGACAGATGCCTCCTCCATTGGCCTATGACATCGATTACAATGATGGAGCTAGCCGGTGGACACAAAATATCACTTCAGCCGCTTCGACCCTCTATTCCCCCTCACATGAACTGCTCCACTCCAACAACATATGTTTGGGTTAAGCAACCAATAACTAGGAAAAATACACAGCCGTCATTGGTCTCCTTGGCGAGGCCAGTCACCGCCATATTCATCACCTTAGCATTTTACTAGATTCCCAACTCGTAGTCCTTCAGCTCAACAATGTATACCATGTCCATGATCCTTGCCTCTTCCACAAATACCTACAAGTTAAACTTTTATCTCGACATTTTGATTCAATCACATTTTCACATATTCCAAGACAATTCAATCAAATAGCAGATAATACGGCTAACCTAGTGTTAGATTGGCATTTATCACATCAAGATACCGGTACACAGACATCAACTATCCATAGTCTATCACAACATATAAATTAGACATCATAAACAAAAAAAATCATCACATGTGAACATCACAAAGATCCAAA
>JZKD02S0556342.1:1679184-1703901 GCA_000966675.3 Picea glauca | reverse complement strand
AACAACAGAGACCAAGGAAGCGATTACAAGGTACATATCTTCTTCTCACTTCCAATTTAATTCAATAGTTAGATCTAGGGAAAGCGGTATATTCTGTCCTATTTTTTTCTAGATCTAGGTGGATCTAGGGAGATCGGTTTGTGTCCGCACTTACAGATTTATCCTTAAACACCCATAGACTCTCAAAATCATCGCTACCATGCAATGATGCACAAGGGCATCCATCATCCCAATAATCACCATAGAGCCTGACATAAAGTCCTCCCCCGTACAATAGGTCCAGGCTAAGACAACCAAATTTCCATCCCCGGGTAACACGGGCTCAGCTGGTAGCAAGGTTCCCCGAAAAGGGAGCCCAGTCAAAAAATATACATCTCCCATTGCAGTGAAGGCTAGCTTCTCACCATGCATAATGAAGCATTGTAGGTCAAGGCTCCACATAGCAAGTAGGAATTGCAATAGGTACTCTTGTGTTCAGAGGAGTGAAAACTCAAAAAACTTCAACAACCCACAAGCTGCCAAAGAGTCCCGTACTCCCGACTCCTCATCTCTCACTGCCTCCCTCAGGTGCACCCAATCTCTCTCTCTCTCCAGTGGACTGGCATAGTCAACTGGTCACCTGTAGCTACATATACAGTACTTGATCAGCCATCACAACCCATAGAAACACCAAAATCTCAAAAAAAGATAAGTTTTTACACCCCTCAGCTTTTCCTCAAGGGCATGGTTGTTTTCCCCATAGGAGCGCACATATGCGTGCCTGTTCATCCCACAATCGTGCACTCATGTGCAACTATCGATGATACAGGGGCACACTCATGCACCCCTGTCACACACACAGAAGCACCTTCCGGCGTGCCTGTTTGCTACACTGCAGTGCACACATGCACAAATGTCAGGAACACAACTGCACACGCATGCACAACTGTGCTTCAAACAGGTGCGCACCCAATGCATGCCTTTTTTTCCCATTCGGGTGCCCCCATGCATGGCTGTCATAATTATAGATGTGCACTCATGTGCATGAATCCCTCGATCGCTTATGCAATGGGGGACCTACCCTCACAAAATCATCCTGTATGGTCATCCGTACAACCCTGCCCACAAGAAAAATCCTACTTACTATGCAGGAGGATCCGACCACTAACTTGACACTCGTTGATCCTGAATCAGTTGGCTCAATCTCCTGGAATCTCCAAATCTCCTATGAAACCTGTCATCCAATCACTATGGCAGAAGGTACAAATGAGGTGGCAATGTGGGCCCTACAACTATATATAGTCCCTTTTTCCAAACTTCCATACTCCATTCCGGGAGCTCCGAGCGTCCATTTTTTGATCTGTCTTCAGCCATCAGACCAGGATCCCACTATCTACACAGTCACATTCCCCAAGACACCATCCATCCTTGCCCCCCAGGGATCATTTTTCTCATATCATGCTCAGGTGCGCATGTTTTTATTCACACATTATTGAATAATTGTTATATGTTCTTTCTCTTCAGATATTGTTCACGTCAGGTATTCAATTTTCATATGTGCAGTTACTTGGTCATCATACATTAGCACTACCCCTTCAGGTATATCATCGACACTAGCATGTAGTCATTCCCTCTGAATATTAATTGCAACTCCTAGTCACACCCTCTGATCTTTGCCTCTAGGGTCCCTCCATCTGAATCTATAGTACTCACACCTCCGTTGCATTTCAGTACTGTCAACCGGTAGCATTTTCTCTCACATGAGTTGTCCCAATTATAGTCTCCTCTGGAACTTTGACACTCATGTTTTTTTTCATCCTCTAGGGTTGGGAGTCCCAATAGTCTCTGCATTCCCAAGAATCAGCCACATGCTCCTTCTCCTCATTTTTCTAGCTTCCCCACAATGGACTCCCAGATCCTCTTATTACGGTTCACATTTGGCTGCACCTCCATAGTATCATCAACCCTCAATTTCATCCACTATCAGTTTTCCCATCTGCAGATTGTCCTCCATTCATTTCCCTAATACAGAAACCCACCTATGGGGCCCTAACCCTCCACCTATTTTCCAAGAAAATTGCGCCCTTACTGGCCAAGCCATCTTGCACTGGGTCACCCATTTCTATATCTGCACAATTATCCCACTTTATCTTTATTCATTTGGTAATTGTAAAAAACCTTTGTTTCCATCATTTATGTAGATTTTTGTGGTCACCCTTAAAAACCCTCTTTTTCCGGAAAAGAAACCCATGTCGCCCTTGGTTGGGGCATTCACTATCTCCTAATCTTATTGACATCATCTATAAACCCTGAGTATCCCACAGTCCATGTACCTCTGATCTCTGATTTTGCTCACTTTGTCATGCCTCGAGCACAATTTAAACCCACATCTAGTCGCCCCCCCAATGCTTGATTCAGTTTCATGGTTGTTGCCACTCATAATTTACATATATCCCCAACCAAGGGCAGTCTCGAGCCTCACCACTTCTTGACTTCGTCCATTTTCCTCATCTATTCTTGATCTCATCTAGTGGATTTCATGAAGCCCTTCACTTCTTGGAGTCATGTCTCCCTTTCTATCAACACCAGCACAGTTTCTAGACATGAGACGATATCTTGACTCTCATTCCCTTCACAATGAGGAGTCTCAGACGACACAGAGAGAACCATCATTGCTCTCTGCTGTCATTTACGCCCATGACATTCGACTTCAACACTTTCTCATGTGGTGGTGGGTCTTACTTTGCGACTATTGCAGTTGTTTTTATATATTTTCCAAAGACCTCTGAAAATTGTTAGGCCATCAATGCCTGCGAATCCTCGACACTTATTATAGGTGTCATCGCTTCTTTTCAGAGTTTGTTCAACATCAGCATTTTCCTTTTCCATTATCAAAACACCCCCGAGGGTGCTGCAATCATCTACACCAACACACAGTTTCAGTTATTGTATTTCACATTTTTGAGTTACATGACACGAGCATGGGGCATGCTCGCCTTGTTTGTACACAGTTTTATTTTTCCACACCTTGGGAAAAGGTTTGGGTCCTACAGGTTCCCCTCTCCTTTCAATTGGTTGCTCTTGAAACTCCCCTCAACACTCTTTCTTACAAAGGTACTCTCAGTAGAAGAAACATTGATGCATTTCGGCTAAACGTATGCTCCTAACCTCATACATCAGGGGGCATCTGTTATCACTGAAATTTCATTTGCAAATGGTTACAGGAATCCAGCATCTCCAAACACCTATTAGTTCATCCATGCCCCAAAAAAATTATTTCCAAAGGGCTCAAAACTATACAACCATTTATAAAATCAGCATGCGCTAAGAATACGCAGGAAGAGTGTGCCTGTGCGCTAGTCGAAAATGCCAGAAAAGCACACATGTGCCCGATGCATGACAGTGGATGCAAAAATCCACACATACCTCAGAATGATGCATTTATGATCTTGGTCAGCCTTCCACCCACTTTTGGTTCATCTCCCAAGTCGATTTGACTTCCAAATACGAGATGAATCCAAGTGGGGGGTTGGTCAAAGACCTAAGGGTGCCCTAAAGAGCCGCTTGTTCACACTAAAGACTGGTTGAATAATGCCTCAAAGATTTGCTATAAAAAGAGGCCATGGGTGCACTATATTTCCAAGGAATTCATTTGTATTTTTATACTGCCTATATTCTCTTGGAGGATCCTCTTTCCTTATCAAGAGCATACAATCATCATTTCATTTGAGCTATTCACATCACCTCTTGAGTGAATGAGATTTGGATTTCTTCACCATTTCCTTCAAGTTATACATTTGTAAGAAGAGCTAAATTATTGGGGGTTCAAGAGCCCTCCCTTGGAGGAATAAGGAACCCATAAGTCTCCCTTTCTCTTTGGTGTTTTCCCACTAATACAATTCTATCCATTGGTGGCATGAATGTTGTTTATTTTTTATTATAATGTCCTTATGCATTCTAGTTTAGTTTATTTTATGGTTCTTAGTTTAGTATTTTGTTTATTTCTTATGCTTGATGTTTCTAACTCTTTCATCCACTACTGTCTTGCCCAGCTAACCCAACTGGGCTTGTAAGCATCTTTATTTTGCTCATTTAGGTGACGAAAGAGATGCAACAGGATCCTCCATGTCCAAGTCATTTAGTGTGAGGAGAAATAAGTTAACAAGGGAGCTGACTAAAACTGGTCACGATACCACTATAATCAAACCTACATTACAACAACATCACAACCCACGACTGGATCCTCCATGCCCAAGTGTTTTAGCACATTTTTTAGAAAGAGATGAGAGAAATTAACTTCTATTAATGTGAAAGTCTCAAATTTGATACATAACTAGAGAACATCTTCTGGAAACAAAATATTACAAAATAGGGAGATTAGCTCAACCAGTTGACGACCATAACAAAATATCAAAACTACCTATTTATACTCAGATCAGTCCTGACTATCAGGAGTGTGATCTGATCAATACATTTAAAGCCTTCCATCTTCATTTTATTTTGTCAGAATGAGCGTGCATCCTTTTGTTGGACGCGAGCTCAGATTGGCATGGGTCTGTAGGAAAATCTATCCACAGGGGTACCATGGGATGATGGTTTAATCACCACGGTCGGGCCTTCCATGCCTTCCATTTATGGATCAAGCCGAGGTTTCAACCACCAACTCTCTTTTCATTAACTGCCTCCTCAAGAACACCATGAGACTTAAAGCTCAGGGGGATGGCCATGTGCTTCTCTTGGGTAGGACACTACATAAACATGTGATTGCGGAGCTGCTCAAAGGTGGTTTGGATTCACACCGCTTTTGAGCCCACAATTCACCACCTTCTGCCACGTATGTTGCATCCTCGCAATGTACTATGGTCATAGATCTATTCCCAATCTGTGAACTGGATGTACCTGCTATATTTAGCGTCACTACCAAGCTTATCCACCCACCAAATTTTAGAATCTGCCAAACCGTACCTGGGGGGTGGGAAGCTACTTTTGACGTTGAACCATAACACCTCCCGGAGGATGATCTGACGTGGAGGCATGATGTCACCATGCTGATGTGTCACAGATGGAGAGGTGACACATGACACTCAAAAATAGGCTAAAGGCATGTCTAAAACACTTGAAATGAGTGCCATGTGTCAGTGCTAGATGGATGACACGTGTCTGTGATGACGGCTACCACAAACTTGGTGCTCCAGGGATCGAGTGCTCACTCCTTCCTAGATGTGACCTAGGGATATGAAATTACGTAATTACGCAATTATGGGCATGGCCAAGGGTGGTTTGAAACCAAAATTATTTTGTCACCACAATTTACCACGAGACACCACATGTCCCTTTCCCAAAACAATGGTTCAGATTGCGGCCTGCCCTCATTATTTTAAAACCCGAGCTTCTTCTGAACCCACAATGGACTGTGACTACTAATCTTGCGATCTCGGATGAGGCCCTTTGATCAATGACCCAGCTCTGGCACTTTTAGATCAACGGATTAGATCTACACCCTCTCAAATTGATGACCTTGATTTTCTTCACGATTCAGGCTTTCAGACCTTGCAAATATCAAACTTCCTCCACCTTAAGTGATTTTACCAAGAGCCACAGATCTGACGATGTGTGGCCCCTTGATATTGACGACTGAGAATTACTTCAGGTCTCCGAACTTCGGGAAATACAAATCTCAAACCTCATCCTCCTCCATGCTTTTACTCAGAGCTGGCGATCTAATGACGTGTGTCCTCTTGAATCGAATGATCGAGAATTACTTCAGACCCTTATTTGAAGTTCACGGATCTATGCCATATGTTCTCTAGATCTTCCTTATAGTAAATCCTATGAATCTAAGGATCTGATGATGCATGGCCACCCACTAATTGACGGTCTAGATTCATTTTCGGCATTTGTCACTTTGGCGCTTTAGGACTTTGACACTTCAGCACTTCAGGACTTCAACACTTTGAGGCTCCAACACTTTGGTCACTTCGGGACTTCGGGCATCGGCCCTTCAGGATTTTTGAATACTTGAATTCTACAATCTTTCGGAGCACCGAATCTTGAAGTGAGGGATCTGCCTCCACATGTTCCTAGATTTTGGTGGCTTAGATTTGATTTTGGGACTTTATCTCTTCAGAGCTTTTAGAGGTATTTCCACCAATATCAACGACTTCTATTGATTTCTAGATCAATGGTCTATATTTTCTTCAGGAGTCCAGGCTTTAGCTCTTCGGTATTTTTACGTATTTCTCACTTCGAAACTCCCAAATCTCACTTCCCCAAACACTTGGATCAACTGCCACCTTCCCCCTTAAATATTAATGACTCACACTCCCTTCAGGGCTTTTCTTTAGTGCTATACTTTGCGCAACTTTAAGATTTCGAACACCCGCGAGCCGCTAATTTGAACTCCACATGGAATTCCCACCATTGAAAGAAGAAGCTGCCCTTTTTCTTGCTTCAAGTCCAGAACGAACTGCTCTGAGTATTGCACCTTGAGCCCGCGGCTATAGCCTATGTAAACAAAGTCTTGGATGATTGGATGTGGGATGGGAAAACAAAAGGTCTAGAGAATAAAAAAAAAGAGGTGAGTATTCATCCTCAGGAAAAAATAGAAAGGCTTAAGCCAAAATTTATTTCGGGTAAGACATTAAGGCAAAACAGGGCGCACAAACAAAAAATGGGCAAACAAAAAATTGATTTTAACAATCAAAAGGGACAAACTTCAAGACCTAGCATGATAAAAGGAGAGAGACAGGGCAGGTAATTATAGACTTAGGTATTAACAACTAACTCATACGACTCCAGACAACATTATCTGATAACAAACTATACTTGTGCCAGATCTTTGAGTGGTTTCTGGTCTATGGCCTCGTCCATATGCATCATATCTAATGTTATTGGGAATCTTGGAATTTCTTGCGCTATGGTATGGATGGTGTCTTCCTCGTTCGACATGGTCCTTTTCTCTACTTCTGTCGTAGGGGGGATTGGTTCTGTTCCCCTCTCTTGCCTTTGCGCTCCTTGTATTTTCTCTAAAACCTACTTGATATAAACCAAATTATTCTCTATCCTTCCCCTTTGGTTTTCGACCTCTTCAAGTTTCTCCACTACATGATCCTGTACTCTCTCTATGATAAGATTGACATCATCCTTGGTGATTGTATACCCTAGTATTTTCTTATGGGCCTTGGCCTCCTTTCACGACCCCTCTGTATGTATAATTGGTCACTTGGGTGGCCCTATTTATTGTGGAGTCATTTCCGAAGGGGTTTCCTATCTCATTGTGTCCCCCCTTTTTTGTTCTTCCTGCGGTGGGGAAATGCCCTTATTTCCTGACTACACATCCTTATTTGGAGCATTGCCCTTCTTCTGCCGCGCCAGATTTTGACTAGGCTTTCCCCTGCTGTGTTGGATTTTTGGGCGTAGCACCATCTCTTGCAGGTGTCTTGGATGACCCTACTTCCACTTGCTTTCCCTTTGGCATGTCCTTAGTGATGAATGGGATCTTCCAGTCATGCTACTAGTCTCACATTTCCATTTCAACTTCCTTTACATTGATGCAAAATCAAAGTTGCAGCCATTATTTCGCTGGATACCTGCACGCTTGGATCCACATGTTGTGGCGTGTATCCCTAAAGTTGGCTATGCCTTTATACTGCGTGACCACTTTCGGAGTTATCCTCCAAGTGTTGGCTATGTTGTCATGGATGTCACTAAGATACTGAGAAAAGGTGCTGGCATTGCCACTTATTCTTTTGGGGTTTGAAGTGATTCACATTTATGTGTACCGTGTTGCACGACAATGTCCTACTCTATCAAAAAAATAAGAGTAGGGGGGATCCTTCCACCCAATTAGCACTATCAGGATCAACAACCATGAGTAGTGGAACACTGTTCCGAAGTCTTGCATGTCCTTGCAATCATCAAGGAACATTTTCAATAGATATGGGTCCTAGTAGAGCATGGTGCCATTTGTGCACTAAGCTGCAACTCCGACAACCATTGCAGGGACCTCATCCTTATGGAATTTGCATAGCAATTTGCATGCCATTAGTTTTTTGGCCATACTCTTGGCTACATATATGATTCTCTTGATTATAATTCCATGTGAGCCTCTCTCTATCCCGTATGTCTTCTTCATCTCTTCGGTGAGAGACTTTTATTTAGTCTTGTCATCCAGGTACTATGCGAGACTCTCGTCATTTGATGGCAGGCCTGTGATAAGGATGAGTTCTACATCAATGGATATGGCTTCCTCTTATCATAAGAATCCTCTGTGGAGGACTGCCATCAACTACTTGATGTAGTTATTCACCTCTTTTCCTTATCAAAGTGGGGGCATCTCCACCAATTTTAAGATCCCTATGTTTTCCAGGCCTACCGCCCATTGTTTTGGCTACAGTGTTGGGTTTCCAAATGGCCCTGTGCCTAGGCTCTCCATGTACACTTGCTGCACAAATTATGGGAATTTGTTGGTGTCAGCCACATCGTGGTATGAGTATATTATCCTTTCCACGCACCCTAGTAGAGTTGGAATGGTCTGCACCCCCTCTGGAATGTGTGGTATAATAATTGAGGTGTCAGGATGCTTGCATGGGGACCACTCGATGGGTTATTTTCCCTTTCTTCTTACCGGCGTGGTAGAGGTCCCAACCTATGGCTCTCTCTATTCCCCACATGACTCTAGCTTCCCTATGATGTCTTCAACCTATCCTTCCTCCTGCTACGTGGACCCTACCACAGGTTGTGGTCTTGCCTCGTCGAATTCTGTCCACTTGATGTTGCCCCCATTTGTTCTATGGGCTGTTTCAACCCTCGCATGTTGTTATGGGTTGCCTGTAGTGACTGGTTCATGGCCCTGCCCACTTTTGTGCAAGTCAATCTCCATCCTGGTCATTGTCGAGGCTTGTTCTTCTTCCTCTACAATTGTGGTGCTCACTGGTTCAACCTGCGGTGAGGGAATTGTGTCGACATTGACGATTCTGTCCCTCCGTGTAGTTTCTTTCTCTGCCTTTGTGGTTTCTTGTGGTGATCAGAGACTAATGTGTGTTTTTCATGCTATTTGGATCAGTGTGCCCACCTTTAGAGGTGCCATTGTGGGTAATTCTTGCTTTCTAGATTGAACTTTACTTGTTTCGATTCTCTGTACTTGCTTGTTTGCATTCCATCTTTAGCTTCATGAGTTTGCAAATGCACAATAAGTCTTTTGTGGCCCGCATTTTCAATTTATAGAGGGTGTCATAATTTCCCTCAATCTTCTCGGAGAAGCTTCTTTGGGTATTATTCATGTGTTGAAGCTTGTCGAGTATGCTTCATTCAATTCCATAAATGCCCAATTCATGCCTTTTTCCCCTAATGACCATTTTTCGCTTTTTCGACTGTTGGCCCCTTTTCCGGTGCGATGCACTTTTTTAGTGTGCCATGCATTTCTGCTGTGAATTTTCCTTAGTGCGCAATGTTTTCTTTATGTCAACCATATGCTATGCGCGGTCATTTTTTCTTTTTGTCGCCTTGATTCCACTATCTCTGTGCACGATATTTCCCAGTATTTTTGTATTTTCTTTCTTTTCTAATTTTGTATTCCTTTTTTCATCTTTTTCTCCTTTTTATTTCTTTTTATCATTTTTTTGTCCTAATCTCTGCTATAGTACACTATATACATACCTTTCTCACTGCGCTGTGAATTTTAAGGGTTAATAGGTCGACTATCCCTATAAAGTTTTAGTCGACTATCGTTGATAATTCCTTTCAGTTATGTACCTCCCATGTCTTTTATCTTCACGAATCCCTCATCTACGACAATATTTACTTCATATGGCCATACCAATGCAATCTAAACTTACTAGGATGTTGAACAAATATACTGTCATAGAGAAGGACTAGGTCTCCCTCCTTAAAAATATTCCTCTTAATATGTCTGTCATGCTAGGATTTGTCTCTTGATTTCTATACTTCCTACTGAAATCCTACCACAATCTTGTCCTCTTCCATTTCCATTAATTGATTTAACCTTTCATGTACTGTGCCTCTTTTTGTCATGTTGGTAATTGCTGCTACACGTAGACTGGGTACCAAAAATTCTAATGGCACTACTGCTTCCTTCCCATACACCAATATGAATGTTGTCTTTCCTGTCAAATTCTTACATGTGGTCCTATATTCCCATAATAATGTTGGTATTTTCAAGTCCCAATCATCCCTGTTGACATTACAGATTTTAGTCAGAGCATTTTCCAAGCTCTTATTGAAAGCTTCTACCATTCCATTTTCTTGAGGATGGCATGGTGTGCTCTTATGGTGATAGACTTTAAAGTCCTCAGTCATAGCCTTGATGGTATTATTGATAAAATGAGTGCCTTGGTCAATCATCAAAATCATTTGACATCCAAATCTGGTGCTCACTTGATCAAACAAGAAATGTCTTGTTTTCTTTGCACTTCAGTCTTTGATTGGTGCTACTTCTTCCCATCTTGTTAAGTATTCAGTTGCAATAATGATATATCTAGCTCCTGATATTTTTGCTGGTGGATTGATTGGTCCAACAAAGTCTATTGCCCATTTTTCAAATACCTATAGAGTCACTTGTGGTCTTAAAGGCATATAATCCCTTATGTTGATTTTGCCAACCCTCTCACAAACATCACATTTCTAGCAATATTCCTTGGCATCTTTATGGACTATTGGCCACCATAATCCTGCATACAATACCTTCTGCACGATAGATTTTCTTGCATAGTGTCCTCCAAATATACCTTCATGAGCTTCTACCAAAATTCTGGGCCTTTCATGTTCTAATACACACCTTCTCAAAGTGCTATTTACACCCATTTTGTATAAGTGTCCTGTAATAAGTTGATAGTCTGCAACTCTGACTACCGAAATTTTCTTCTGTGCAGTGATAAACTCTTTAGGTGCAATCCCTGTACTTAAGTATTCAATAATATCAACAAAATATTCGTCAACTATCTGTACTGAAAATAGTTGTGCATTAGGGAAGTTATATTCCAAGTTAGTAGGTTCTTCTCCATTAGTTACCCTTGACAGGTAATCAGATCCTGCATTCATCTTCCCTGGTTTAACTATCACCTTGAAATCAAATTCTTGGAATAACAATATCCATCTACAAATCCTCCCCCCCAACACTGGCTTGTTGACTAGATATTTGAGGGAAAAATGGTTTGTGAACATTTTAAAGTGTTTCACCAGTAAGTAGTGCCTGAACTTCTGAAGTGCATATACCATGGCTAGGCATTCTCTTTATGTGGTGTTGTAATTATACTTGGATTCTGACAATTTTCTGCTTGCAAAGGCTATAGGATGGTCTAAGTCCCCTGCTCTTGTCTACACCAGAATTGTTCCAAGTGCTATGGCTGATAAATCTACATGCACATGAAATGTATTTTCCCAATCTAGGAATACTAAGATAGGTGTTGTGACCATATTTTCTTTTAAGGTGTCCAACCCTTGTTGACAGTCTTCATTCCACTGAAATTTGATATCCTTATTTAACATTTTTTCCATTGGCACAATAATATGTGCATACCCCTTTATAAATTTCTAGTAATATCTTGTATGTCCCTGTGTTTCTCTCAACTGGTGCATTGAATTTGGTGGTGGTAAGTTTACAATGACTGCAATCTTAGGAGGATCCACTAATAAACCTTGTTTACACACTATACGTCCCAACAATATTCCAAAAGGTGTCCCAAAAATTCATTTCTTGATATTCAATGATATCTGACATTGCCTGCATCTTTCCAACAATAGTATTAACACTTCTACATGATATTTTAACAGACTATATACAATCTAGTCATCCAAATATACTTCTAGAAACTGATGTATGAATTCCTTAAAAGCAGTTATGACTACTCTTGAAAATATGGCTGGTGCATTCTTTAGCCCAAAAGGCATGAGTATATATTGGTAGGATCCCCATTCTGTAGCAAAATTAGTCTTATACATGTCCTCTAGAGCTATTTTTATCTAATGGTAGCTTGAGAATCCATCTATAAATGAATATTCTTCCTGGCCTCCCACATTCTCTAATACCTCATCTGTAAAAGGGGTAGGAAAAGGGTCATGTACGCAAGAATCATTAAGTTTTATCAAATATACACAAATCCTTATCCCCCCTTGTTTTTTTTCTTGGACTACCATAGGACTTATCCATTCAGATTCCTATGCTAGTTCTATGATACCAACTTCCAACATTCTGTCAATTTATGCTTTCACTTTTTTCTTATATACTGGATTCAGTGTGTAAGGTCTTTTCCTGATAGGTATTGATTTAGGTTTGATAGGTATTTTCATCTCTCCTAGATCTCATTCTATACCTTTCATATCTGTAAATGTCATTGGGAACAAGTCGTTGTATTCATGCAATAAATCTGTTATTCTTTCTACTATTTTTTCATCCCAATAATCTCCAATACTTTCCTTTTTAGGATTTTTAGTTGTCCCAATGTTGACTTTCTTAACTTTGATTGGTGCAACAAATAATTATGACTCCAGAGATGGACCTTCCACCTCTCTTTCTCCTTAAATTTATGTAATTTTAATGTTGCACAGATCATCCTCATCCGGTGCTTCCTCTTCAACATGATAGCATGAAAGTAGTTATTTGACTCTCTGTCTGTTCTGTTGTTGATATGTTGTCATGAGTTCAACTGCTGGTTCATCAATAAATATCACTCCTCATATCTTCTTCAGTGTTGAATCAATGATGGGGTTCTCATATTCAAATGAGAATGTTATTACAAAGTTTTGTTGTAATGTTGTCCATTCTATAGTGCCTCTGCGCATTTCCCGATCTATATACCAATTCCCTGGAATTCCTTCCAATGTATGGATAAAGTGATGAGGCCATTCCTCTGGTGGTGTCATCCTTCACTGTGTTATGCACTTCTCTAAGTGTTCAAATAGTGTTCCCTATCCATCATACCTATGCATTTTATTGCTACCCTGTCCATCATAACTCTAATGCGAGTAATCATTTTCATTATTACTAGTCCTAAATTGTTTCTTTGTGTGCACCCCACCATCTTGCAGGTGTGGATTTGAGTGCAATATCTAGGGCTAAGAGCCTCTGAGTTTCTAAAATTTCTTCTTCATATTTTGTTAGAAATTCCTCTAAGTCATTTACCCCATGAAAACTGGGAGGTTCTCTTATCTCTGTACCAACCCATCTTACTGCGCAATCTATTCTTATGCACCTTATTGTGGAAACTTCATGTAATATCTGTTGCCAATTATCCAAACCCATATATGAGTTGGAAGAACATGATGTGATGCTTCTGTAGCTGAGTACCCCATCTGTAGTTGGGTTAACATAATCCTCTTCTCGCGCAATGGTTCTGTACAACTGATTTATTTCTTCCAGATCCAAACAAGTGGGTTCTACAAATATTTCTCCTTCTGATGGATCTAATGGTGCGATGACTCTGTATTCACCTAATTCAAATGCCATTTTCCTTGTCTTCAGGTTGATTATGGCCTAGTTATCAAATTCCAAATCGAATCCAAGAAATGTTGGGTAAGGTGTTGTACCATTTACTATCTCTATTACTTCAAAATATACCATAGTGCGCACTCCATCCAAATATACTGTCACACCTTTAAGCCATCCGATTGGTAAAACTCCGTGTTGATTTTCTAATTTCAATCTGACATGTGAATAGCCTAGTGTGGCTTATTCCATACACTGCCATGTCTTCTTAGGTAAGACATTTACTTCAGAGCCCAAGTCCAGTATAATATCACCCATGTTGAAGTCCCCAATGTTAGCATATATTCTGAATTCCCTTCTTGTTCTTCTTCCTGTATGGAGATGATTGACTGTTTTTTTCTCTAATTTCCCTTCTACATTTGTGTTACATATTTCTAGCAGATTTTGTAAGATCTTTACAGATGATGGATCCTTTAATAACTTAACACAGGATTGCAAATATTTTTATATGTTACTTACTTGCTCTAAAGGTTGTGCTTCAGTGGTGTGGTCCATTGAGGAGGGAATTTCATATTTTGGTATGTTCTGAGTGTGTTGCATGGCTGATGTAGATGCAACATTTTTCTTGAGAAACTCTTGTCTTGCCTCCTTGAATGTTCCCTTTTCTTTCTGTGCATCAAACTAATTCCGTGGTTAAAAATTCTTCTCCACCCATTGATGTTGCACTGGATCTTGTCTTACTTCATTATTTCCTATATTGGCTCCTCCTTGTGTGACTATGTTGATGTTTCTTCCATCATCCCTAGATTCTACAGAAATCCAATGTACATTCTAGTTATTCTGGTTCCTCTTTTCTTGGATATTTCCCAAGAGTGTTGGACAATTTTCTGTATCATGGTCTGCTGCGATAATACATACATGTTGTTAGTGGAAGTGGAAATTCCCTTGCTATTGGAAGTTATGGAACACTATTGGGCCTATGCCTCATCCAAATCCTCCTCTACCTCGTCCTACACCTTTGTATCTATCCCGATATCCTCGCGGTGCGTTGTACTGAGGTACCTGGTTATACTGCATCGGGTTATATTGTGGCTGCACATTGTTGTATTGCGGCTGCACATTGTTGTACTACCGTTGCACATTGTTGTATTACTATTTCACATTGTTGTATGGAGGTGGTACCTGGTTGAGTTGAGGTGCAGCTTGCCCTGTCATCATTTCTGATTGCACCCTATAAGGATATGAAGTTCATTCTCTCATGTTCTCCATCGTCCTACAATTTTTATCATCATGACCCACTGACTTGCAAAAATTGCAGTATGAACTGTTGGGTATTGTCTTATACTTCTGCATCATTGGACAATGATATTGATCATGCCCATGTGTTTTATAGTGCACACTAGAATAGTTATGTTGTTTTGTGCAGAATGAATGTGAATGGTTAAATGAATGGTAGATTTGTATGATGATATGTTAGAATGGTAAATTTAATTAATGATGTATTGGAATATCATATTTGATGAATAATAAAAGTAGAAAGTATATATGATATCCCCAAGTAGAATTCCATCCACGATTGCAGACATTTGGGTCTTACAGTCACCCATAAATCCATCTCAGGTGAGACTTCATTATGCACTCTATGCACAACATTTCCTTCTGGTCTCTAGAAGGGTCGATGGTGTATAAGGTTTTTTTGGAAACCTAAAGTAGAACCCGGGTCAATCCATACATCCAACAAAACGTATAAATAAGGCTTCAAGAGACTCTTATTGAAGGCTATTGAGCATATTGAATATCTATGTTGTAAAGTGTTATGGGAAAGTATTATTGACAGATATGAAGCAGTGAGTCTGAGGCAACGAATTTCAGTGAAGAGAGAAGTTTCAGGAGCTGAAGGGATGAAGTTGAGCTTAGTGTTTTAGGGTTTTCTTGAGGACACCTGCGAGTTGTAGTGAAGGAAGAGTGTGAATATCCATGATTCACAGTGAAGGAAGAGCACAAACATCCACATGGTTCAATGAAGGAAAATGCAGACTCTCAGAGAAGAAAAGAAATTGATGAGTTGTAGATGCATTAGGGCGTGAATATCCGCAAGCCATAGTGGGACAAAGTGAAAAAATCTGTGATTTTACATATCACAGGGTTTGGATCTGTTGAGGAAACTGAAGTTCAGATGATCAAATGCATCAGGTTAGGTACAATTTGAGAGGTATGGTTTATTGTGTATGTTAAGGTCTATATTTTACAGTATTCCAACACATAAATGTATTATTAGTTCCTGAATATTTGTTTTGGAAGACATTCTTGTGGATATTGTATGAGGATTTAAGGCATAAGTGTTGAGTGGTAACAGTTGATGAAGTATAGTAGTAGTGACATGTTGTGGAAGTGACAGTGACATAAAAATAACAGGTTCATTGATTCAGTGGTAATGAAAAATTTTCTACATTTATATTTCTGGGTGGTTGGATGGGGAAAGGAAAAGGGGTTGTAGCCTCCTTTTGGTTGGTGCTGGAGAATTGGTAAGTTGGATATTCCTTCATTTTGGATCCTCCTTCCAGTTGTAGCTGGAAAATAAGGAAGTTGGTGCTTCTTGTGAATGTATTTCTTTTGACATATAAGAAAAACATTCTGTGGTTTTCTCCTGCATTGGGTTTCCACATAAAATTTCGATGTATTGTGTACTTGTGTGGTTGTTCATTGTTCATTGTTTATTTATACTTTTCATGATGTTTTGAATGATATTGATGAAATTCTCATAAAGTTAAACAATACATATTATCGTTAAAAGTAATAATTGTGCTCATACTGATTCACCCCCCCCTCTCAGTATTCCAACATCGATTCCCATATTTTCATTGTGGATCCCTCTCCTTGGCTGCTAAGATGATATGATAAACATTACCTTCTCGTTGACGACACCCAATAACATATGGCACAATTGGATGATCCCTCAAATCCTCTGCTTCAAGCTTCTCTTGTGCACTGATCAGATTGGCCATTGTGCTTTAGGGTAGGTTCTCGAATGTCCTTTGAATACTAGATGAAATATAATGACTCCAGAGAAGGACATTCTCTTCTTCATGGAATGTATAATATATTCTCCCAATGTATGTAGCAATGATGGCTGATTATCTTTCTTTGTGGGGAGAAATCTTGTGGGCATGTCATCGTTTGGGACCCCTGGCATCTGAGCAACTAATTTTCAAAGGGTAAACTGCTCAGATATTGGTTCATTCCATTTTATTGGTTCTCTCTTATAAAAATTCGACACACACTTGGTGGGGTAGATTCCAGAACGAAGTGATTGGTCGCATATAGCCTAATCTATCAAGATCCAGGGAATGCATGGCTGGGAACATCCGGTCAACGATTATTGTATTATGTCAGCAATAAGTGACAATGAAATGATTGATGATGGTGTGGAGACATGAGGCCATTGTATTTTTATGCATTGTATAGTATCTAGTTGATTTGTCAGGATGTTAGAGCATCCATCACATGTGTGACATATTTCCCTCCTGCCTTTGTTTAGCCTTGCACTATTTTCCCAAAGTTTTTGTCACTTTTTAAAGTATGGGCGAATGCGTGAAAAATTGGATGAAATCATGTTGACATCATCATGGACCCATTGACACACGACAATGTTGTACTGGTTCATGTTAGTGATGAGGTATATTTGGGATTGGCCCGCGTGAAGCTGTGTTGGGTATGGCAACCAAAGTCTTAGTGGGACCCCCTTTGTACAGGTGGTAGTATTTAATGTGTACAAAATATGCCTGGTTGACGTGTCTGATTACCATCAACTTCTTTAGTCTCTAGGTGGACTGTTGCATTCGCTCCAGGTGGCACTAAATGGAGTGATGAAAATGTGTTGAGTTGGCAGATGATGTGTAGTGGTGGAACCAAAATAACACTATTGCAACCCTAAGGGATTGGTTTTATTTTTTGTATCATGACCATGTGACACCACCCATTCTTCGATGTGTGGCTCTCCAAACAATCTTCTCACCTTGATAGTATTCCAACTCCCGTGCAAATTTCCGATGTGACATGAATCCTCAATCGTTGATCAGGCTCGTTTGTGACCGTTAGATGACCAAGTTCCCACATATTCAACATTTCACGATCATTAAACCTTGGTATTATGAATAAAACCATATTTTAAAAGGGATTAGGCTTTATTAGAGTGAATTTATCTCCTTTATTCTCCTGATAAGCACCCAAGCGAATGAATTTTAGCCTCAATCCCGCTTGAATTTTTGTTATTAATTCCTTGAAGGGGATCGATCATATGCTATCCCTCTTCGATCTATGAGCTTTGTAAGTTACTCTTCAGCCTATGAATATTTATATGTGACCTCTCAACCTTGATCATGGTGCACACAAATGACTATATCAAATTCAGTACTAACATCAGCTCCAACAGGGATAGAATACCCTTGTGGTCTACTAATAAATGTAGACCAAGTGCCTTCTTCTGTTGGGTTATGGAGTCTACATTTACAACAATAAATTTCTTGTGCACTTGAAAAACTAATCTAAGATGTGAAACAAAATTTCTCAATAGCTTAAAGTTAAAACCCTAACTTCTTACTTGTGTAATATATGGTGAATGAAGTAAAATTAAAATACATAACCAGAATGGAAATTTTTTTTATTTATGTACAAGGTAAGAAAAAAATTACATCATTCAGTATTGCAAAAATTGTTTGAGGAACTTCCCATTTACAAGAGCCCCAAACATATCACCATCTAGCTGAGCTAGTTCATATGTGTTGTTTTCTTGAATTGCAACAATCTGAAAAGGTCTAAGCCATAGATTGTTGAATTTCCCATGTTTTCCCTTTGCATCTCTTCTGGAATGCCACTTTAGGAATAGATCTCCTATCATAAAAATTCTCTCCTTGGTCCTTTTATCAAATATTTCTTTCATTCTTTCTTGATGAGCTTGGGACTTCAGTTGTACCTGATCTCTTACCTGTTGGACTTCAATAAATTATACGATTCTTCTTTACGTATCATCTGACTCTGCTTCTTTATCTTATAGTAAATTCATCATAGGAAGGATGAGTTGGCTGGGAAACATAACCTCTAATATATACACTAGCTGAAAAGGAGATGTCCCAATGGACCTCTTTATGCTTACTCTATCTTCCCATACTGCATACCTTAAATGTGAATCCCAAGCTTTCTTAGTTTGGGACAACATCTTCTTGATTATATTGATGAAGTTCTTGTTGGATGACTCAGCCAAACCATTCCCCTATGGATAATAAGTAGTGGAGTCCCCAAGCTCTATATTATAGTTTTGACAAAATTGCATTAGCTTGGCAGATTTAAAGTCTTGGGAATTTTCAATTATGATCTTTTTGGGGCATTTGAATCCAGCGAAAATATTCTCCTCAAGGAACTTGATAATGACTATGCAAGTTGCTACTTTGGTGGGGACAAATCTAAACCACTACGTTAAGTAATTTGTTGTTGTCATGATCCACTTATGTTGTCCACTTGAATTTGGATTAATTTCCCCAATGAAATATAAACCTGATTGTTGGAATGGTGTCTCTACTTTGACAAGCTTGAGTGGAAGAGGTTGCAACTCTTTCTTTCCAACAAATATTTGACATTCTACATAGGATATAACCATGCAATTTAGATTAGAAAACAATGAATTCAAGTAATAACTATCTCTAAGGATCTTAGACACAGTGGCTCTCCAAACATGGTGGCCTCCACATATCTCTTTATAAAATTCATTAGTAATGCCCTCAGTTTCTTCTTCAGTAAGGAAATTCAACAATATTCCTCCTAGATCCTCCCAAAGAAAATTTTCTTCCAAAATACAGTACTTTAAAGATTTAAGTTTAATAGACCTGGCCTTAACTTTGTCCCAAGTTGGTGAGAAACTTAAATTTTGAAGGTAGAAAATCACATCTTTATCTCAATCAGATTCAACGAACTTAGGGCTTACATTAGAATATGGTTCTTGTGTTTCATCCTCTTCTTGCTCTACTGCTAGGATGTTTGTTGATAGAGAATTTATGTCAAGAGATTTACGATTAGATTCATCCAACAACTTGTCCAATCCTTTTCCCTTTATTAGATTTGTAGGTTTTATCTCCAAATCATACTACAACATCTTGATAATCTATTTTGCTCTTCTTCCTTCACTATCAGGCTGTGTGAGAATGTCCTTGATGGCGCTACTAGGTACATAATAATTTTTTTTGGTGTGAAATATGTAGATATTTTAATTCTTTTAATGACTTAACCAGGGCATATTCTTGTTTCTCCAAATTATTGTATTTTAATTCAACATCCCTCAAATATCTGCTAAAGAAGGCTATGGGTTGCTTCTGATTTTTATCAATTTTTTGTAACAAGACAACAACTATAATATTTTCTAAAGCAAAGGAAAAAATGAAGAAGTCATTATCATAGTTTGGGCTGAATAATACTGGACATTCTCCTAATGCCTCTTTGATTATTTGAAAAGACTCTTTAGCTTTAGGGGCCCACTTTACTTTATTCTCTTTCTTTAACATGTTAGTGATATGCCTAACCATCTAAGAAAAAAATGGGACAAATATTCTAAGGAAGTTGATTCTACCCAGGAAAGATTTTATTTCTTTCTTGTTTCTAGGTAGAACAATGTGTCTGATTTTATCCACCCTCTCCGGGTCAATATTCACTCCCTCTTTTGACACTATATGGACCAAGAGATTCCCCTCAGTCATGGAAAAATAAGACTTCTTTGGATTCAATGACAGGAGCATTTTTTTGCACTTCACAAAGGTCTGCCTTAAGTGCTAGATGTGATATTCATCTATCTTGGAGAAGATAGTCATGTAATCGAGGTATATAACAATTAAACTATCTTTCTCCCCCACAAATGCTATATCCATAGCTCATTGGAAAGTGGCTCCTGCATTTATCAAACCAAAAGGAATTTTATCATACATGAAAGTCCCCCATGGGTTTGCGAATGTTTTATTTTCCCTATCTTCAAGGTGCATGGCCACTTGGTTATATCTTGAGTTTTGTACAACAATTTTTGAATACATGTTGGGCGGAAAAACCTTAGTATAAGGAAAGTGCATAGAAGGAAGAAAACACATAGGAGGAAGACAATGCACATATAGAAGAGTAAAGCAAGAGAGAGAGAGAATAAACCATGAGAGAAGGATGACAACACGACATTCCAGAAATAGAAGAACAATAGAAAAGCAACATAAAGAGAGAAAATCAGTCGAACAACTAGTTAACCGAGTTGGACATTCATTGTAATGGGTTATTTTTAGGATGAATAGACTAGGGTTTGAAGCCTTAGATTTTGGGGTATAAATATGTAATAGGTTGGGAGAGTCGGTGTGGAAAAATATTAAACTAGAGTCGTGAATGTAATATTTAGTTGGTAATAAGAAATATGATCAAAGAGAGGATTTAGAGATGATATTGAGTCTTGTGGTATCTATTTTTCCATGATTATTTATGAATTATGTTGTTATGCTTCATAAAATAGACTTAGCTTATGGATTAATTATGGCATAATATTCATGACTATGAATGTGGAGAATATCTGTAATAATTAGGAATATGCTAAAAAGAGGAATCTAAATCATAAGAAAGTAATACTAACTAGAGTTGAATCACCACGTTTGTCTCCCTTTCCCTTACTACAATAGAAGCCTAGTTCTTGCAGTCCTGATAGATACCTCGGGTGAGACTTCATGTGCGCAAGAAGGTCATGCATAAAAGGGCTTGTGTCCAGTGGTTTTTTTGGTCATAGGTAAACCGAACCTTAAGTATTACAACCCATTCATAGAAGAGTAAACCAACAAATGGTTCCATTGCCGAGACTGGGAAATTATGATTAAGAGAATGTTTTGGAGGCCGACTAAGAAGGAGATCACAGACTAGTTAGAAAAAAAATGAATGGGAATTTTCATGATAAGAGAATAGGAACCCTTGGATGAGTGACAATCAATGGATGCAAAGGTATGTGTTCACATATCTACATGAAATTTTATTTGGTGAATTTCCAAAAATTATGACTGAGTAGCTAGAAGGTTTAGTAGAAAAAATGGAAAGGTTTAGTGCTACAACACTGAGAAATTGGACTCCTAAATTGGTAAGACAACTAAATTTAGTAACTAACCCAACCACTCGAGCAATCGATTTTTGGTTGGATAGTTTACTAGGGGGTTATGTTACATAATTTGCAGTAGATTGCATTCAATCATACAGTGCTGCAGAAATAGACTTTTTCAAAGGTTTGTGCAAGAGGTTCTTGAAATCATTAAATACATGGATAAAAATGTTGTTATGTGAAAGACACATGATGATAATCAATTCCAACAGCTAAAAGAGATTTTCTCACATAGGGGGAGCCAGAGGATGATAGGAGGATCGTCTGAGAGAAGGGAGGAAGTAATGAAAAGGGAATGAAGAGACTGAGGATGCAAGAAGGCAGTATACCAGATGAAGAGTACGAGTTTGGAGAGTTTCACAGAGGAAGGAGGTATAAGAGGAAAATGACTAGGGATGGGAGAGAAGAGCCGCACAATGAGCCAAAGGAAGGAGAACCTTGCACACTAGTCTGAATCATGGAGATACCACATATAGGAGGAGAAAAAGAGGAGTTTCAGTCCAGTACAGTAATAAAATAGCTGGTAAGTCCTACTCAGACAGGATCATGCATTGAATCCATGACCTTGTTTGTGTCACCAAAACAAGAGATAACACTTGAATACTTGTCAAAAGACATCATAGTTAGCCAAGGAGGACATAATAGTAGCATTCAAAATAGTGGGAGTAGTGCACAAATTCAAAATCAGAATCAGAGTCAACCAACATGACCAAGAGGAGGGACTACACAAACCAACATGGAGGGAGTAGATAATACTCTTAGACTTCCTATATTCAAGGGAGTGGGATCAGAGGATCCAAAGCAACACTTATGTTTATGTGAAACAATTTGGCCTCTAAGAACATACATGATGAGATTGTGAAGATTACACAGTTAGCAACAATGTTTAGAGGTCGTACACTAGTATGGTATATGGAGTTATAGAGTATCACGCTTATCGGATAGGCTAGGATGTTGGTAGAAATAAAGAAAGTTCTACTCAAGGATTTAAAAATTCCAAAATCAGAGTTGTAGTACATCATCAAACTAAACGAGATCAAACATGTACAAACAGAGTCCATATGGGACTTCGATTAATTATTTAAGAATGTGATGGGGATATTGACTTTCCAGATTCCAGATCAACAACATCATGAGTGGTTTATTGCAAGACTTCTATATCACATTCGTCTGCCACTAATTCAACAGAAGGTTGCGTTGCAACCCAAGGTGCTGGAAATTGCAATGAACTAGAGGAATCTCCAACATGAGATATTGGAGGAATGACCCAAGTTCAGATGCAGTTGACTGCATTGAAAATTCAACTAGTCGATCTTACCAAAGGGAAGGAGAAGCGATAACATATTTGGTGTACCAAGTGTAGGATGGAGGGCCATAAAAATGACAAATTCCCAACATTAACACAGTATTTGGTAGCTAGAATGCCAAATCCACTACCAAGGGGGGGATACTATGAGATATGTAAGAAATGAGACCATCACCCCATTGAGTGTCCCTTAATATAGAAGTATCAAAGTACACCCAAGAACTTACTTTTCAATTTTTGCAAGTCGGTAGGACACAAAGAGAAGGATTGTTGTGCGTTCGACCTACTAAGGGAGTGAACATCGGATATGTATAGGATCCAAGAAAAGAATGTTTCCATAGAGGGGGTGGTGAGAAATATAACAATCAAAGAGGTTTCAATCATGGGAATAGAGGAAACTTTGGTAGAGGCTGAGGTAGAGGGACTTTTGGTAGAGGAGGATGAGGACTGATTGTCTGTTATAACTGTAATCAACCTAGACACTTGGCCCTCGATTTCCAGAATGTGTATACAATGTGCACATATTGCAGAGCACTGGATAACTCAATCAAATACTTTCCCCAACTAGTTGTGAAGTGGCAGGCCAAAGGAAACCCAAACAAAAATCCAAATCAGAATGTGCAGATGATATCAACCGAAAGATGCAATGAAGACCCAAAAGTGGTAGTTGTTACGTGGGGTGGAGCTAGAATAAGGATTGATATGCTGAATCAAGGAAATAAGACTAAGCAGTGGGTAAGGAATTCATCAAGACCTATACCAGTATTCAACCCATAGAAGGAGAAAGAGACGTATCAGAGCACACTAAAATAAATACTTGAATAACATGGGGTAGCATCAACATCATCTCTACCTCAGATACAAGATCGTGTTGTGTCAGAGAAGCCAATTTCACAGATAAGTACACTAATGGAATTCATAAGGAGTTGTGTAGCACTAATGAAATATGGAACTGCGCTAAGTACATTATATGACATGATTGATCACTGCACAAAAGGAAGAGAAACCCTTGTCACGCAAAGAAGGGTAAAACAGGTACTATGCAGGAAGAGAACCAACGGAGAATTCAGGTTCAATGTATAGATTGGAGAGTATGATGTGGATAATGTGATCTTGGACTTAGGGTCTGATGTGAATGTGCTACCTAAGTAGACATGGGAGATGATGGGTGAACCAGAGCTAGTATGTTCCCCTGTTCAGTTAAGGCTAGTGAATAAACATAATATAGTCCCGATTGGGTTACTGACAGGAGTACCTGTGAAGATAGATGGGGTGTGCAACATGGTTGAATTTGAAGTTATTGAGATCATAGATGACATCCAGCCATGTCCAACACTGATGGGATTGGAATGGGATTTTGATAACTAGACCATCATTAACTTGAAAAGGAGGGAAATGATATTTGAGGTTGGGGATCTGAAAGTTACTGCACCCTTGGACCCATCAAAAGGAAAGAGATACACAGAGCCAGCAAGAGGGAATGGCATTAACAAATTAAACAATCCAACTACGTGTATGGAGGATTATCTCGACTCAACAACATATGGTGCACTTGTTGATTATTTGGGTTGGTTGTCATTGATGTCAACCCTGCAAGAAATTCCGGTAGCACAAAGGTTTGGGTAATGGACCCAAGTTTGTTTGATGTATAATGGTATGAGTTTTAATATAATTGAAGGTACAAATATTCTAGATGGATAGTACATGTCATTCCATTTCGATGGTATGTGGAACATCACATAACTCCTCATGGTTAGAGAGTTATGGCCATGTGAAGTTGGAGAACCCTCATGAGTCATCTAGAAGCCCCAAAAGGTCAAAGTAGTCAAAGTGGTT